>JAUTXW010003800.1:0-180000 GCA_030620095.1 Kuschelorhynchus macadamiae | reverse complement strand
TATATATATATATATATATATATATATATATATACATATAATATATATATATATATATATATATATATATATATATATATGAAAATATGACTTAATATAACGTATGTTTAGTATAGTCAATATAGTGTTATGAAATCTAAATATTCTGCTTTACGCCAGAAAACAGCATTACACATGCATAAACGTGATGACAACCACTAAACAAGTTATGGCTAGATAATTTATTCAAAATCAGATAACTAGCCTGTAAATTCTTATATAAATCCTTTATAAAATTTATTTTTATTACCTGTGAAAACTAGAGCTATACTTGAACGGTTTGTCTTTCGAAATTTTACCCATTTTGAAATGCAAAAGCATCTGTTGAGGTATATAAAAAAACTGGAAAGAATCATCTGGTGGTTTCATTAAAATTGTAAATATATATTTACAATTTAATTAATAAAACCAGAGTAAATAGTTAAAAATTATGTATCCAAAAACTTCTTTAAAACATTGATTCATAAAGTTTGGCACACGAATCTGTCTATGAAAAGAATGTGAGTAACTCTAGAAAGGGTGCAATATCGCGATCATTCGCGGTTGGCTTCAACTCTGTATATTCATGGAAACGGCCTGTTTTTGACATACCTCCCCCTTTCGTCGATGTTTTAGATCTGTGTGGTGAACTTTAGGTATGCGGTAAGGTACTATTTAACTTTTATTTGAACACTGCAAACATTAGTCCTAAACCGTTTGCACCGTCGCCCAACAATTCAGTTTAAGAACTAAACGATAATGTAGGTGCACGCAAAATCTATAAATCGTTTAAATAACACCGCATTTTAGAAGGTATAGAGAAGTAGTTTATACAATGTCTCTAAACCATCTAATACAAAGTTCACTTTATAAGCTGTTAAAATTAATTGCACCAACTTCAACAAAGTTTAAAATCGTTCTTAAAAGTATAAAGTTTTGCAAAAAAAACTAAAATGCATAAGTTATATAAACATTTCTGATGGTTACCGCATCTCACAATACAACCTTGTGCTACTTGGAAACTTAGTGAAACTGTTAATTTTTGTTTGAAATTACAAAACGTACGTGATAACCACTTATACTAGGTTAAACTAGGTTTTTGGACAGCCATAATAACATTGTCTTTTAAAACAGTTCTCGGATCGACTAGATTAGCCCATGAGAAAGTTATTTTCGCAAGGGTATCTAATGATGAAACCTTCCTTACGAATTTAACTTCTACTTCATTTTCGCTCATATTTGCTGAAGTGACAATATTTTTGGCACAATCAGTAGCCTGCTTGTAAATCGCCGGCGGACTTATTAATATCTGTTATGTACTGGTATAAGTCTTTTTTTCCCTTAACCCTTCTTCAGTATCATGTTCGTCGCTATCTTCAAGCATAATTTCATCTTCTGATTCCTGGTTTCTTCTATTGATTCCCTTGCCATTTTTTTGAAATTTTAATGACGTTCACGTTTTTTTTTTCGTATTTTAAAAAATATGTTTATTTCTTTCCTGCAGGCGTCGAGGAACCTCATAACTTGTGACAACTTCTGCCCGTGTAGCTACTCTCCATTTATTTTTTTTCACATTGTCCCCCGAGCTGTATTCTGTTTATTATTATCTGAAGGCATGTGCAAGTGTTTTTTTTCTGGCGATTTCTGCTGGACTCTGCAAGGGCCAGTTTGGCTATTTTGAATAACTTTTGAAGAGGAATTGAGCTTGACCATTTTCTGGTATTAATTAATTTTCCTTCTCATCAATATGTGATGCATCCTCATCTTATATTAGCAAAAGAGGACTTGCAGAACATATGGCTTCCACGAGCGGATTTTGACAATGTCGCAGAAATACTTCAGATTCCATCCATTCGTTTGGTGTAGCAGAATACCATGTACCGAGAAATAATTCGTTAGGCGAGGCTACCCATTCATCTCAAATATTTTTCCTTTAAAACTTATTAAGGGGGGCCAGCAGCACTTACAGCCATCAAGACACTAGTTTGTTCTCTGACAGTTCCTGGTTGTTCTAGAAGAGATGGTCTATTTTTTCCAACTATTTTTGTTTTTGATAGATCCATCTAAAAATTAGTCTCGTCAGGGTTCCAAACTTGTTCCGGCTTGGTTTGAATTGAGTTCGTCAAGGTTCTCCTTTAACATTTTAAAATAATTATTAATTATGAACCGATCCATTATCTTTTCTCTCGCGAACTCCACCTAATGCGGCTTCTTAATTCAAAGGTTGTGCCGTTTGGAAAATCCCAGAAACTATACTTATGCTATTTTATAAGGAGTTTTTTGATCATTTCTGTTTCTATATTCCCCAACAATTCAGAAAATATTCTTTCTGCATAGGCCCCATCCCCATTTTTTCATCAAGGCTAAGCCGTTAGCTGATGTTATTTTATCTTTAAAAGGTATAGCTGTATCTCTTTCCAAGGTAGTACTTTTCGCACCTGTAATACCTTTTTGTGGCATTTTATATTTTATAGACTGTATGTTTCATCATTCTTTAAAGTTTCCTTTGCATTTTTTGTCGCATTATCTGTCTTGTATTTATATGGTCGGAACATTGTGGCTTCAATCTGAAGTTTATTAAATTATTAAATTATTTTAAATTTAAAATAACAAAAAAACGAAAAGAAAGCAATTAAGGAAAAAAAATTAAAAAAATGAAGTAGTTCTTATAATATTTAGTTATTATTAGACAGAAATTAAAAAGTTAGAAAAACCTATCCTAATTTATTCAAAATGTTTTGAAATTTTGTCCCACTTTATAGAAAAAAAATTAAATTTTTGACCCATATTTGAAAAACGCTTCATTTTGGAAGCTATCGTTCAGAATACTCATAGAAATATCTTTGGAGAAGTGGTTGTTGAATTTCTATTGCCCCTGTAATACATATTTTAACCTATTTTTTTTCTCATATAATTTTTTTCTTTTCGTATGGACAATTCTACTAATTGTTCCTTATAATCTCTTTATGTTCAGCTCTTGCTTTACATAGTATCAAAAAATGCATATTTAAACAGTTCCATAAAAAAAATCCAATTATTTTCTAGGGTTTCCTTAATTTTTTTCCTTAAGTTACTTTTTCTAATAAAATAAGAAAAAAATAAAAACAAAATTTTTCAGGTTTTACGAATATCTTCGGAAGTTCTCGGAAATTTGAAAATATCTCGACGGTATACAATTAAACTTTTAAGCGGGCAACTTTGCCTCCGTTTAGCCGCGATGTTCTAAAAACTTAAAAATAATAAATACAGAGCCCAGCGTTTTCTTACTACAGAAGAAACCTGAAGTACAAACAACACATTCATAGACAAACTTTCTGGCACAGTGTACGACATTTAGTTTTGAAACATTACATATATTTAAACATTCAAAAGTTAAAATTGGACTGGCTTGGATTAGATATTTATATCAGATGTTTAATATTATCAGTAGATGTTCTGTTGTTTTTTTTTTCGATTGATTTGATAAAAAAACGTAAACTTTGTTGTTTCCAATATTTGGTATTTTATGGTTTTTGAAATTAGCGCAGTTAATATAAGTTTATTTATTCCTGATACAGAAGATTATGGAAAATTAACATTAAAAGGTTTATCGATTTTAATTTGAAAGAGTGGTCATATAAAGTCAAAGAAGACTAGATTTATAGTTATTTTAAGATGTTGCAGTAAATTTGGCTTAAATTTTTAATTTCAGTTTTGTCGTTTATTGAATTTTCCTCTTTTTTTATATATAACATCTCTAAGAACTCCCTCTTTTTTTGGTTAGTTTCTGTTTTCAAATTCTTTGTCTCATGAAAATTAAACGTATAGGAAGTTTCGTTTATATGTTTTGTGAGGGCGTTTTTTTTTTTATAGTATTTATGGCCGTTGATCCGGTTTTTGAGATATTGTGAGGTTTGCCCTCTGTATATGGCGGGACAGTCGTGGCACGGTATTTTGTAAATTGAATGTGTTTTTTGATTTATAGGGGTTTTAGTTTTAAGTGAGCTAAAGTAGTTTTTTTGGAAGGTGTTATGGCTTTTGTGGCAGAGGTAGATGTTGTGTTTTTTAAGGTGGATGGAATATTCTCGGATAAGCCTTGTATATATGGAATAGATGCACACTTCTATTTAGTTTTTGTTTCTATGAAACTGTTATTATTAGGTTTATTTATATTTTCTAGACGGGATTTAAAAATGGAGTTTATTAAGTTTTTTGGGTAGCTATTTTTGATCAATGTCTTTTGCTTTTTGAAATGCTATCGTTTAATATTTGGTGCTACTTAATTTTTTTGCCCTGGGAGCTAGGCCAATTATTACTGATTTTTTTGGCACATGAAGTGTTGTGAATGGTAATTAATGTATCTACCTGACCATGTTTTTTTTTGTGTACCATTCAGTTTCAGTTTTATTATTTGTGTTGTGTGACATCATGTCTAAATAAATTATTTTACAATTAGTTTCAGTTTCTATGGTAAATTGTAGCTTTTCGTGGAAGTTGTTAAATTAGTTTATATGATATTGTTCGGAACAAACCCTGAAAATTACAATTTTTTTATTAATTATTGTCTTATATACCAAGTCAATAAATATGACGAAATTTTCTCCCTTAAAATAATAATATAATAAATATCACTCAAAATATGAACTTTTTACTTTTTAATACCAATTCTATCAGAAAATATTCTGTTTAGGTAACTTAAGAATTTTGTAAATAAAAAAATTTCCAAATGTCATTAAATTTATATAATAGATATATAACAAACGTGAAAAGTTTATTTTATGCGTAAAATTATTTTTGTGTTAAAAAAATGGTTATTGGTTTATTAACTAATATGATTTATTCGTTCTTTAATTTATCCGCAAAATCGCAAACTTCGAATCCCTTGCGCAGAAGAGAAGAATCTTATTATAAAATGATTACAGGGACTCCAACTAATAAGTATTTTCTTTTTGTGTCGGTATATACTATAAGTATAACAGCTAGATATTAAGAATCGTCTCAATTTATTATTTTAAATATAATCATATCCAAATTTAAAGATTATTTTTCCAAATACAACTACCGTTGCCATAATTATTTGTTGAAGATAAAGCATTAATAAGAACGTCGATAATTATTGTTATTCGAGGGGGTATTATTAAAATTTTATCATTTCCATGTAGCCAACATATTTTCCATTTTGCAAACACAATATTTATTCACGGTAAATATATCTGTTATATATTTACCGTGAATCATCAACTAATGACTTTAAGGCAGTCCGATAGAAATAAAAAAGATCACTAAAAGATAGAGAGAACATATTTTAAGAAAAAATTAAAAAATATATTTTCTTTCAAATGAAAATAGAAAAGAAAACTTGAATATAAAAAAGAAATTAGTTCATCTTTTGACTGATATGAAAATATTTGTATTGTGTATAAGTGTAAAAATTGCCTCATTTTTATTGACTTGGTATATAAAGAAATAATAATTATAAAAATTTTCAATTTTCAGTGTTTGTTCCGGAACACTATCAATTACAACTGTGCAATTTCAAACTGATTCATTAATTTTTACCAGAGTTACGAAAAAAATATTGTACGTATTAAAAAATTGCATTTATTTTCCGTTTAAAACTTTCAGAATTTTGGTGACGAGTTAATATTAAAATCAAGAGTTCAAATTTTACAGATTTTTTTTTTCATTTAGGAGGTATCTAGGGGGCGCGTAACTTAGGGACCTTTCTGAATATGAAATGTAAGAATATGTAAGTTATAAAATGCTTTACATGTATTAATTTTGATCTTAGCAATGTGAGTTAAAAGTAAACACGTTCACTGTCCCAACACTGTCTTAAGCTTAGAAACATCACAATCATAAACTATGACACCCAATACATATTTAATTTTATTATAGACTACTCATTGAAATTTAATTAAAAATATAAAGCAACGCAACTCTCAGTAATAGAACGTCGAATGCTGTAAGAAAAACCAATGAGTCGTAGAAGGTGAAATGCCAATTGTTTGGAATCGATCGGTGCTACAGTTAGCTACGACTTCAAGACTAAAATGGGGTAACTGTCATGGTCAAATCTGACACCCCGCAGGTGCATTTGACTGATTCTGTTGTATACTGTAACGAACAAGGTTTCTCAAGAGCACACAGGACTCTATTGAATACTTTAATGCACAAGGTTTCTCAAAAGGACATAGGAATCTACTGAATGTTGTAGTAAAAGGTTACTCAAGCGTACACAGGACTCCATTGCATACTGTAATGTATAAGGTTACTCAAGGGTACACAGAACTCTATTGTATACTGTAACTCTCAAGGTTACTCAAGAATACACAGGCCTCTACTGAAAAGTGTAACACACAAGGTTACTCAAGAGTACATAGAACTCTGTTGTATACTGTAACGCACAAGATTACTCAAGAGTACGCAGGACTATATTGTATACTAGGAACAATAATACTCTCCCCTACCAATGTAGTATGCGATACACAGAGTCCGTAACAACTTTGAAACATAAGTTTCAATCATTTACTTGTATTATACTATTACATAAGAAAAAAGTTACCAATAAACACACAAAATACAATTTAACGGAAATTATGGTTTAACTTTGTTATAACACCAATAAAGTATTTAACACTGAATCACTAACATCATTTACAATATATCAACAAAACAAAACAAACAAATACAAATTCATTTCAGATCACACGGCTTCAAGATAATCCTGTAGATCTAGATTCTCACATTTTGTGGTGAAAATATTTTTAAGCGGTCGCTGGATACCACTCTTCGGAAACAACGCTTATCTTTGGACAACGATACCCCTCAGTTCCTATCATTTCCTAAAACCTCGGTTATCTTCACTTGTCGGATATACAGAGGGACAAGCTTTCCGCCCCCATAACAATAAAGTTCTTTCTACTAATACTAAATCTACTTTTTATTCTACAGCACTAATTTATATTTTTATCAAACCGGTTTTTCATCTTTTCTGGTTTATTCTCAAGTCGCTCTTTTAAATCATTTTTAATTTTTGTTAAAACTGTCTTCTCAGCTGTGCCCAGTCGAATTTCATTGTCTACCTCGGGTCTAAGTCCATATATCAACTCACCTGAGTCCACAGACCACTCCGGTTGTCACATGCTTTGTAGTATTAATGCCTTTCTGTACTTTATCTAAATATTTATCCCCATCCATCGTGCTCATTTTTGATATATCCTGACAAGGCTTCCAATTCAGTTTAACCGCTCTACTTGCCCGTTCCTTCGGGGAAAAGCGATAGCATTCTTCACATGCTTAATATTATACTTTTTTACATAGTTTAGGAAACATTTTATAATAAAATCCTTTACCCCTGTCAGTAATCACTCGCTCAAAACACATTCAACATTTGAAGAACTGATGCAAGAAATGTTTAATTAAGCAACTGTTTTTGAATTGAACAGAAAAAATTGAAAATCTTTTAATAAAACTGAAAGTCTTGAAAATTAGAACATTACAAACAAAATTAATAAAATAGGATTTAAAAAAAATATATAGAGAGATCAAAGATCAAAGATCAGCGTTAAACCAGTCATTAAGAGAGTAAAATATATTAGAAATTCTGATACAGTGTTAAAGGGAAACTCAGAGGAAGAATTATAAATCGAGAATTATTATTAGGGAAGGAAGATCTAACATTTTAAAGCAGGGAATGCACTAAAAATCTAACTTGTTCATTTTGTTCTGGAAACCATATTTATTTTAACTATAAACAAGAAAATCCTACTTGTATTAACCGTAACTTACAAATACTGCACTAAAATAAAAATTTTATTTATAGACATCAGAATAAAATATATTTCAAAAATTTGTTTTAAAAGAAAAAATATTTGAAACCAAAAATAAAAAGTCAAAATTATAAAAAAAATGTCACCTTTTATTTTTGAAGTTGATACTTGAGTTCTGGGTCCGCAAAGAGGGTACCCGACGAACGAAACTGGAAAAAAGCTAGCTTTTTGGACGATTCGGGGAAAACTATACTCTCGTCTTCAGCAACTAGAAGAATGAAAAAGGATTTTCCCTTAAACGTTCAAAAAGGTAGGTTTTGAACATGAAACATTAACTTCAATAGTATAAGATGAGTTTTTTTTTTCGATATTTTGACTTTTTATTTTTGGTTTTAGATGTGGCGTAATAGCCAAGAAAACATTTTGAATCCGTCACAACAATTCGTAACTATTTAAAAATTATTTATTCTGAATAATAGCATTGATTGCAGTATGTAATAAACATTATACACATAAAGTCAGATCAATGAAAAATAATATAGAACTAAAAGTACTGTTTATAATAAACCAAAATGTTGACGTTATTAATATTGCAGAAACATGGACAAAAGGAATAAAAAGTTTTTTTTATTTAATTCAACATTTGCGTGTAGAAAAGGAGGTGGTTTGAGGAATTTGTTTATGAAAAATTTAACTATGAAGCGATAGTCAAAACTAAAAATAAATCATCATACAGGGTGGTCGAATAGTGCTTTCAAGTCCAGTAGCCCGGTTATTGTGGTAATTAGAAAAAAAAATGTATACGAAAGTTGTAGAGCTGCTGAGAGCTACAACCTAAACTTATTTTCGATTATACAGGGTCGAGGATAAGTTGGCCACAAACCAAACGTAATTTTTTTAAATGAAACACCCTGCATATTGTTTTATTTTCAGACTCCTCCCTTTTTGGCCATATAGGGTTTGTGGGTTCAGTCAAGAATTATGGCCACTTTTCGAAAATATCAGAGGTACATTTGACGTCCTGTATTTTTTAATGCATAGTGAAAATTTCCAATTCTTCCAACTGCAGTATTTTTCTTTAGTATCCATTAATAACGGAATATAAGCTAAATAAAAATTCTGGCTGCAATTTTCTCGATTAATTTCAATGGAACGCCCCGTGTTTTTGTGTGATCTATACAGAGTCGTTCAAGATCCATGGCCACTTTTCGAAAATATTAGAGGTACATTTGACGTTAAGAAACCACCTATTTTGACTAGTTATGCGAGTAAAATGAGGTTTTCCAGTAGCGTTATAATGAATATTATGTCTATTGACTTTTCTATTTTTGTGGAATGTTGCTTGGTCAGTAAGTAACATAAATAAGTCAGCAAATTTTGGCTCTCTTTGAATTTGTTGCTGTGCCCAGTGACAAAAATCTAGTAGGACTTATTTTTACAAATGAAATTAAACTGTCAAAAATACGAATTTGAATTGTCAAGTAATGCTGGTACTTAAGTTTTGTATTAAAACTAAGTACAGTTTCTATTGTAAGGCGCAAAGATGAATTTTAATAGACAAGAAATGATCGATATGATTTATGTGTTAGGAACAAGTGAAAAGAATTATTTGTTAGCGACAAGAATATATCACGAAAAGTATTCTGAAGACAACCACAGAGAAGTGTTTTTGAATGGCATATGCAACGGTTTGATGAAACGGGAAATATAGAAAACACAAAGAATGATCTACCCAAAGAAAAATTGCAAGGGAAACAGATGTAAGTAAAACCACTGTTATACGAATTTAAAAAAAAAAACAAGTGTCACCCATACCACATTCAACTCCTTCAAGAATTGTATAAGCATTTTTTTGAAGAAAGGCTTACTGCACACTCATATCTCCAGTTTTTGAGGGAAGATTTTTGAACACTATTATACCAAATCCCTATTAGCGTCCGTGATCAAATATAGTTTATGCATGACATTCATGCATTCTTAATAAGCAATTTCAAGAGCGCTGAATAGGGAGAGAAGGACCGATTGTGTGGCCGCCTAGATCCCCTGACTTGACAAAAATGGACTTTTTTCTTTGGAGTTTGTTAAAAATTTAGTCTATCAAACATATCCGATTACAAAAGAAAATATGGGGAAAGAATCCGAAGTGTATTTAAAATTATTTTAATGCATTAAGAGATGTCTGCGTATCTTTTGAAAATCGTTTAAATATTTGTGTCGAACAAAACGGTGCTCATTTCGAAAATATAATTAAGTAATTTTTATGATTTATTTATACTATTTGTTACTTGATATTGTTTTTTTATTGTTATTATTTTTTAAATTTTTACATTCTAATTACTCTACAGTAGCTTAAACTAGTTGTTAAGTTGTCCTAGCTGCCCTAACTAATTTAAAAGAGGTTTGGCTCGGTCAGTTTTCGGGTATTCTTCATTTCCCGTCTCACCAAAGCGTTGCATAATCTTTTGAAAAGTGCTTCTCGTGTTTGTCTTCTATCAGGATAATTTTCGTGATATATTCTTATAGCTAACAAACAATTTCTTTCGCTTGCTCCTAACACATAGGCAAATCATATCAATCATTTCGTAATAACCACCAGTTTTTATTACTATTACAATGGTAATACTATCATTTGTATTTGTGAAATTTTTGGATTAAATCTTTTTTTATTGGTGATAATTTTTACTTTTTGAAGTTTTAAGCTTTTTCGACCCTTCCATGCTGATATGAATAAATTAAAACAAATATAGATGTTGAAAGAAAAACACTGCAATATTTTGCCTCAATAAATTGAGATGGCTACCTCTAATATTTTCGAAAAGTGACCATAAATCTTGAACAACTCTGTATAGGCCCAAAAAACCCTAATCGGGTGAATGGCCAAAAGGGGAGGAATCTAAAAATATAATAATATACAGGGCGTTCCTTTTAAATTAATCAAGGAAATTTGCATCCAGGATTTTTATTTACCCTGTACACCGTTATTAAAGAATACTAAAAAAAAATATCGCAGTTGAAAGACAACCACATTTAGAAGTTTTTTCCATGCTAAAATGATTTATGCTGACGCGTTAAAAAATACAGGGCGTCAAATATACCTTTGGTATTTTCGAAAAGTGGCCATAAATTTTGTATGACTCTGTATAGACCCCACAAACCCTATATTTGGTGAATGGCCCAAAAGGGAAGAAATATTATGGTGTTGCATTTAAAAAAACATGTAAGTTTGGTTTGTGGTAAACTTATCCCCAAGCCTGTATAATCGAAAATAACTTTAGTTGTAGCTCTCAGCAGTCCTTACAACTTTCGTATATTTTTTTTTAACAATAACCGAGCTATTGGGCATGAACGCACTGTTGGACCAATCTGTATATTGCAACGAAATTACAACACCTTGAAATGGTTATATGCGGTGGACATGCGGTTTTGAACATATTGGAACTCTATTTGTGACTTTTAAGCGCTATAGTTGATTTAGTCAGTTTGGATATAGCAGGTAAGTTCACCTCCTTTGCTTACGACACCACTAATAAAGTCACTAATTTGCTACGTCTGATTTACTAAAAATTAGGCAATGCTGAGATCCAATAATTACTTGACACTTAATGTTAATAAAACTTGTGTAATGTCGTTTAAATGTTATTTAAATGATTTGAGCCTTGAAAGCAAACCCTAAAAAAACTTAAAGGCGAAAGACAAATTCTTGGATATTCGACTCAACAATGAATTAATGTTTCTCACACTCATATACATAGGAGTATTGTGTTTTAAGTTACCTTCTGACTGTTATGCGTTTGGTGTTCTTAGCAATCAGCTCAGCAGTGCTTATTTCGCTCTCATAAAGACTAATTTAAGGTATGGTGTTTGTTTTTGGGGACCTTGAGCAAAGCAGGTACTTAATAGTTCTTCGTGTTACAAAAAAGAACAATATTTATTTACCTAAAGCTAAAGTCCAGGACTCTTGTAGATCATTCTTTGTACATGTCAAAAAAATTGAACTCTAGCATGTATTTTCAACCTTGAAACCTCATGTCCTATGCACAAACATTTAAAAATTAAATTAATTCCTCCCCGGTGAGAGTTGTTGGTCCGTCCCACACTATTTCACTGCCTATTCCACTTTCGGTCCAGGCAAAAATGTCGATAATATATAATAGCAAAGCCATTTGCCACGGAGCATAAGGCAGATACAGGGCGAATCCCTTTTTGGAAGCAAAGTTAAGACAGGCCCTTTTATAATATGACGGACTTTTTCCAAGAACAATTTAATTGAGTCATCTCTTAATTTCTTTATTAAAATTATAAAGAAATTACTTTTGACAAGTCGATATTATATTTTAGCCTGTATTTATAATTTGTTTTAATTCTTGAAATGTTTTTGTAAGAGTTTTTTTTTAATTTCTTAAGTTTATCTTATGTTAAATTACTTTTATGTTATCTGAAATTTACTACTATTTATTTATGTTATTTTAAATTACTTGTATTGGTCCCCTTTATTTAAATTTTTATTATTTGAAGATGTATAACGTATTAACTCATTTTATATTTTGTTTGCTTTCTCGTATCCTATTTTATTTTAATATACATTTTGTGGCAAAAATTTATTGAAACTGTCATTTTGATATTGTGTATTATTTTTTCAGCTTTGTCAGTGAGTACTTCTGACAATAAATCATGTTTTGAATTTGAATTTGATCCCAATACACAGATTAAAAAATGTTAAATTGAAAATGCATTTTTTTTAAAATATCATGGTGCCGCCATTTTCATTTAAACTTAGTTTTGATTAATTTATGGATTTTATAGGGCCTAATAGTTCAAAATTAAAGTAAGTTCGAAAGTAAGTAATTTTGTGATACATTGTAAGAATTATTATTATCTTTAGTCTGTCTCGCCCATCTTTTAGATCATTATTGAACCAGTTTACGCAGTTTCCATTGTATTCAGTACTTACTAGTTTGGATCTTAATGAGAGACATTTGGTTCGTTATGGTGTCAATAAAACAAAACAGTAAAACTTATCATTTACACTTATGCAATCATTATTGATGAAACCCCAGTCTAGTATTTCAATGTATCAAAGGGCAAATAATGTTAATTGATTTACTAATTCGAGTGTATCGATGTCATTTGCTTTATAGAAATAGACATTAAAATCACCCATAATAATCACCTTTACTGCAAAAGTTAACTCGTCCAAATTACGAGAAATTGTTTCCAAGAACACGTCCCTAGTATGTACAATTTAAAAATAGGTTTGAATATATCATGTCCGCTAAGTATCTGAGAAGTAAATAAATAAATAAAATAAAAAAAAAAAATATATATATATATATATATATATATAATGTATTGGCTAAAAAAAAGTTGCCCCATACAGAATACAGAATTTTCGTATTTCATTTTAAAATTCAAACTGTTCTCTATCTAGATGAAATGGTGCTAGCAATTATTATTTCTTCGGACAGGAACTAATCTATACTATTATTGAAGAATGCAAAAATATCCCATAAGGTTTTATAAGAAAGGTTGTAGAATGTATGCCCCTCAAATGCGTAAGAGAAATACATGTTCGGGGAGAACCTACAAAATATTAATTTGTGTGTCGCTTCTGTTCAATTCAAAACAGATTATTTCTTTTCTAATTAAGGCATTTTTTTTGGTATATTCTCTTGATTTCGAAAAATTGTTTTGCCATATTATATTGAGTCACTCTTTATACATAATGCATAATTCTCTTTGAAAATGCACTTCGTTAACTTCGTTTGTATGTTTTGCCCTCACTTTGTATATAAATAAAAAAGGATCAAAATGTCCAATCGTTAATTATAACAAACAATTAAACTATTTCGATTGAGTGATACTTAATTTTGCTCACGTTACGACAATTATCACAAAACTCTGTAAATTGGTTTTTGCTTTTGGACAACTGATCCCTATAAATTCCTTAAATAATAAAAAATCAAGTTTACAAGAAAGTGGCGGCAACATGAAATTTTCGAAAAAATGCATTGTTTTATTTACCGTCATCTATGAATTCGGATCAACAATCTGAATACCAAATTATATTTAAAACCGCCTTTAGATATCTTTCGGATTTTCTAATATATTTGATTGAAAAATAGAACAAAAATGTCCTTTTTGCGTCTCGAAGTTTCAGCAATGTAACAAAGTTACCGCATAAACAAAATAGTATATTAAAACACCAGTTTCATAGGACGAGTGAAATTAAATGTCTTTTGAAACGAGTATTATATGTTATTTTTTTATTTTGTTCAATATATCTTTAAAAAGCATTATATTTAAAAAAGACACATGTACTGTTGAACATTTTTGTTTTTCAGTGATAACACGCGACCGGTTTCAAATTCAAGGTGGCCATGAGTTAATATTGCGAACTTTGTAGAAAAAAAAAAGTGGTGTCGAGAAGAGAGCCATTACAACAGTACTTTGCGTATCGAAAATATTGCAAAATAGAAAAAATAAAATTGTGTGTGTGTGTGTGTTCTACAGTTTAAAAAAAAACTTACAACTATATTTTCATTTTGAAGGGAAGGGGCTGTTTTACTCCCTATAGATGCATTCACATGCAAAGAGATAAAATCATGTTGACTTATCTCACCGTTTTTTATAAAAGCTAACCGATGCTGACAAAAAATATTTTCGTTTTTATGGTGCTCTTTTATCCCCCTAGAGCTAACCTTTATAGTTAAAAATGTTTTTATATAAAAACATATCAAATAATTAACGTATTTAATTTTTTTTAAAGGAAACAGTTTTTGAAATAATTTGAAAGCAAAAATAGTCAGGATATTCGTTTTGACATATGACAAAAAACTGTAGATGCTTTTTTGGATTATACATATTATCTTATCTTTCACATATATTCAGAAACAATCCCCCGAAAACGAACATATTTTTTGATTTCAAAGAATTAGCTTTTTTAAAAAACAGTGAAACACCTGAAACTTTTTTTTTGGCATGTTAAAGCAGTTTTCCCTTTATGTACTCTGAAAGAGAAAATAATTATTTCTTTTATTTATTTATTTTTTCGTTAAAACGCGCAAACCGTCAATAACAAGTCAAAACAGAAATAGTTCGTATAAACACCTTCACATTAAAACATGGCCACTGGCGTAGATACTTGATTTTTTGGAGTTATATGTATATATTAAAAAAATCTCCGAGACCATGCAAGACAAATATGTTTAAGAAATAATACTGAAAGATTAATTGGCATAGAATCGATATTTTTAGGGCACATTTTACAAACATCTTCATGGATCTGAAATTCAAGTTATTTTACTTGGTGTTACTTTTCCGCTTATTACATTAAAAATATGTAGCGTGTTATGGTTATCTAATAATATTAAAACGATTCAATCTAATAAACGCCTTTTAATTCCCTCTCCGATATTCCTAATAACTGTTTATACCGGATAAATCTTTTGAAAGTTTCTCCTTGCTGGACATGCAGATTAAAGAGGATGTCCACGAATTATAAAAAAACCGATGTTCTTACCTCTTTGCTCATTTTCATAAAGTAATTACACAAATATTCTTAAATCACGAAACTAAAACAAACAAATAAATCTGCGAATATTCTTAATTGACTGCTGAATTTTTTTTAATACTATCTTTTCACAAGCAATAATAAATGTTTAAGTGTTCTCAGATAATAGGTGACGAAATTATCCTATATGATTAGTAGATTTGGCATGTCGGCTTACTTATCTAAATGACAATCGTTTATAATGTATTTTTATCTTTAAGTTTTCGGTATAAACTGACATACAAATAGATTAACAACAAAATCTTAATTTTTAATTTAATAAATTTTAATAAAAAATATCTTTAAAAAATTACTCAGTAAATTAAGGAAATGGAACATGAAACAGCTAGTACCTTACTGCATTTCTGATAGGTTTTTTTCTAGAGTATTTAGCCTTAGGGAATCCCGATTATCCATGGCGCATTACGTAAAGACAAAGGGGAACAGCCCCCCTGGATTATGAAAAAGTACAATAGTCGCTAAACCTACATACTCCACACCATACTTCTGTATCTAAACAATCTTCTTCTATCTAAACAATCTGTATCTAAACAATCTTGCCCGACTTACCCCACCTCTCCTCATGAAAGTGTGTTTAACGGCGCCCGTGTGATTATCATTTTATATCACTTACTTATATACTAAAATTTAGCACACGGGCATGTAGTTGCAAATAAACAAAGACAAACTATAAAAATCGTTCCTGAACAGCAAAGTGGTTGTATAATTTAATGCACAGTAAATCAAAATCGGTTTTCTCGGATTGTACGATAAAAGTTATATAATCAATAGCATTCCTGAGATTTTTTAAAACCAAAATCAAAACGAAAAACACTGAACACAAAATATTTTGTTATTAGATTTCTTGATTTTTTCCATTATTCATTTCGGAGCGCGTAATTACCGTTACCTCATGTAAACACTTGTTTAACTAGAGCTTTATGTTTATTTACATTCATCTTTAAAATCAACTTTGTTGTATTTTAGATTTCTCTGTTCTTTTAAGGCTTCATGGATTCTGTTTGTGAGCAGACTTACTAGCGATCAGTAAAATGGTTCTTAAACTAGTATTGTTGGGTCAGTTTTTTACCTTAAAACAGATTGAACTTTACATTAAAAGCGTAATGTTTTATAGCTTACCAAACATCAAACAGTGTTTAGCCAGTTTTAAATACAGCACTTAGTAACATAACTTTTATGAGTTATTAGATTCCTTAAGGTATTATTGCCCATATACAAAAAAGGATTTTTTTAAATAAAGACACTAGTAAAGTTTAGAACTACACTACTGTCAATCAACCCGATTTTAAAACTCTTACGATTTACTCGTGATTTTGCCACTCCCTATAATAATACCACTATTTCCACAGTTTAGTCAAATAATGTTTTCCCCTAAAGAGAGCTCAAATATATATAATTTCAAGTATCGTTTTCATAGCAGCCGTAGAGATATTCTGGCCCTAGCTGTTTAAATGAGTGACACTGTTTTAAAACTATAACATTTTGGTTTTACCTATCTTGAAGATACAAAATTAGAGTTTTCTTTAATGGGAAGCTTTTAAAAGAATTAATAAACACTGTAAACCTAGATGTTTGTTGCAAAATATATTCGTCTAGATATAAATACATTCTTCAAATTCGTGCAGATTTGCATTTAATAAGAAAATCATTTTCTTATAACTACAAGAAAAAACAATAAAAACATTGCAAATTTGTAGTCTGTAATTTGTTAATTTAAGGATTTTTTACTTCGTCTGAGATTTGCTCATATGTCAAAAGGGGGATAGCTAGTTCGATTTGTTTACTACCACATGGCCGCTGATAATTGAGAAATTTATTTGAGCCTTAAACGCCACAAAACACCTTTGCCGGAATAATTATAATATATACTTTATCAACTATTTACAGCAAGGTGTCACATGAAAATGTATATAAGAAAATGATAAAGTATCTTTAGATTTCACTTAACAAGACAAAAAAACGAAAATGAGTTAAATAATAGTGCTCTGGAATGTTTAAAAGTAAAAATTTAGATTAATCGGAAATTGCCTTAACATTTCAAGAATACTAGATAATACATATGATGTATGTATGTTCCTATATCATACACAACTGTACTTTTTTTATAAGAAATTAAAAAAATATGTGCGGGGAATGTGGAGTATTGATTGCAATTTGGACATAGCTGCAAATTCTTCATAGCCATTAACTCGACCCAAAATTGGGTTAAATATTGAATTATTGAATTTGAAGTGGTTGGCTCACTAATAGAAAAAGAAAAAACAACATTACTAATTCTAACTGAATAACTTTTTGTCTCAAAAAAGGGTTTTCTTTAATTTTTGACAAAGTATACTCTTAAAAACATAATTGAATGCTAATTCAGGGAATAATTAACAAAAGTATAAACAAAAAGTTCCCACCTTCCTTGGAGGAGGCTGCATGATGTTCTGGTGCAGTAGTGACCACGGCACCTGGGGGAATTGGTCTCATGCACACTCAAACACGTCGTACTGCAGAACTTCGAAATACGCCGCACACGACCAACGTTACACTACTTCGCACGGATTACAGAGCATTATAGAACATGATATCGATTTCGCAATGGCTATTATGGAGGCGGCAGATTTGGGGCGGTCGAGAGTCGGCGCGAAGTCCCGGGGGCGGAAGGCTATCGACGTTTGTCAGCGCCCTCAGCGGGATGGAATCTGTGCTCACGCCACTTAATCTGGTTCACTGTGCACAAAAATGTTCTAAATTGGAGGTGAAGGGCTTCGCAATCTAATAATTAAAAGTTACAAATATTTATTTATAACATATATATGAATACCATTTTCCTCAGTAAAAAAAAAGTAATTTGCTTAGCTTTAGAAATAAATATCATTTATAGTATATTTAAAACCGAGGTGCATATTAGGAAAACAAAACCACCAGTGACCCCGTGAAGGTTACAATAAAACATGTCATAATGATAGCCGTCAATGTGACATGTTCTATTGTAATATTCACGAGATCACTGGAGGTTTTGTTTCCTTAATAGTTCCCCACCACACACATGTATAACTAAGAGTAACAAAACATACAAATACTATATTGTGTGTATTTTTGGAACATTCAGGATATTAAAAAAAAATCTGTAAATATCCTTTACTCGGAACTTATAAATTTTACTCTTTATTAGGAATAGAGAAGTATGGCCCAATTTAGTTCTGTATACATAGTTAAAAATGACACAAACTTCTACCTATGCCTCACTTGATTTTTGGGCATAATTTAATATAAATTAAATAAATAGTTTTTACACTGATAACATCGCCATGTTGTTCCGCAATGTTGAATTAGTAACAATTTATCTCTATATAACATTTAATTTTTCTGCTGTAGATTGAATAAGAAGATTTTTTATGTTGATTTTTTACACATTTCATTTGGCCATAATTTTGTTTCGCCATCTTGAACTTGTACCACAAATTTACCAATTTATCTCTATGCAACACTGAATGCTTGCAAAAAAATTGAAATTAATCTAGTTAGTAGTTTTTTAGGCTGATTTTTTTAATATTTTATTAGACCGCCATTGTCTTTTGTTATCTTGGATTCATACCACAATGTTACCAGTTCGTTCCTACATAACACTTGATTTTTGTGCAAAATTTTACCAGGTCATCCCCATATGACCATTAATTTTTGACCAAAATTTAAAGTCCGTCGGGTAACAGCGAACTGACAGATAGACAGACAGACCGACAGAACTGATAAAACATAGTATATGGCATTTAGGAAGGCTAAAACATGAAGATATGTAGGAGGGTGATTTTTTCACAATTACAAATATTTTATTTGGGTGCTATTTTGTTCCGGCGTCTTGAATTCGTACCATAAATATACCAGTTCATCTCTATACTACAATTAATTATTTCACAAAATTTGAAATCAATTAATTAAGTAGTTTTTTTCAGGCAGAATTTAAAAATATTTTATTATGCCGCGATTTTATTTCGCCATCTTGATTTTCTTGCAAACATTTAGAGAATTTTGATATGCAGTTCTTCAATAATAATTTTTTACCATTTCATTAGGCCGCCATTTTGTTTCGCCATATTGGATTTTTACCAAAATTGTCATCGGGTAAGTAGTTTTTTAGGTATGCGACGAACAGACAGACAGACAGACCGACGGAATTGAGAAAACATGTTTTCGGCATATAGGCACCCTGAAACGTAAAGATCTGAATACATTTCGGAGGGTGATTTTTTCCCTTAACGTTCAAGTTTATTTTGCGCATGTAAATTCATTTGTTTCGTTTAACGCGAAACACGTTAAATTTACTTCATTTCTTTTCTATATTCTAAAATTATTTTTTTCGGGCTATACAGAATAGTTCTTAGGCGATCCCTGGAAATGAAAAAAATCAAATTTTTTCGGCTAAAGAGGATAGCCCTAGGAGGATCAAACAACCCCCTAAAAATGAAAAAAAAAAACTTGTCAGAAGCATTTAGCTTGTTTAGAAAACAGGGAGGCAGGTCAAATTTCTTTTATTTTTTTTTTGTTGTAATTAAAAATTTTCTACTAGACCGGGTATACCTAAGATGATGAAACAGTCACCTGAAAATAAAAAAATATATATTTCACAAGCATTTAGCTTACTTAGAAAACAATAAAGTAAGTCAAGTTTCTTCTATGATTTTGTATATAAAACCGATTTTATTTTGTACAGGGTAGCCTTAGGTGAATAAAAAGCATACATATATGGGAAAATACTATATTTGCAAAAATACATTTTTTTATTAAATATACTAAATACAATGTAGGTTTTTATTATAAAAATCTCATCATCACCGCAAAATTTTGAACACTCGATTTTATAAAAATGTTATCTGACAAGTCTTTTTTCCAACCCATACAAAAAATACTATTAAAAACACGCTAAACATATATGCGTCTTTTGGTAATAAACCTGGTATATTTATAATAGGTATGGAACCCATTTAATTAAAACTTCATCTAAAGGGTATTTTGTTTAAAAAAACATAGGTATGTATTTTTTTCTACTTTTCAATAATGTTTATAAATCTTTGATATTCTTAAAAGATAATAGAAGAAAAGTCCTATAATTTTTGTATTTGTTTTTGTATCTCCTGTAGCAAAGCTGTAATTAGGTGTCAATATAAAACAAAGCCCTGTACATCCACCAGTGGCAATATTTTAAAAAATAGTATGTGTTTATTTCCGCATGTTTATACATTCTATAGTATATAAAGATAATCATTTTGTTTTGTTGCACATGTTGTAGCTCTTTGAAGAAGCCATTTTTTTCCTAAAACAGCCACAGCCTAGTTCCGTATTTCATTAACTTTAAACTGCTGACTTGAAGACTTTTTCTGACCTTAATACTATTCTTATATCCTAAAGAGTCTCTCATTATGAATAGTATTGTAACCAAAATTTATTCGTCTTATTGAATCGTCATCTAAACAACTATTTCGATTAAATCAAATTTCAAATTATCATAAAAAAACAGATGGCTTACACATTTGTCATACATTGGCCATCTCTACTACCTCATCGGGCAATCGCGCATGCTGAACATTTATTTTTATCTGTTTTTAATTGTTTTTGAATATTTATGACTTAGTTTATATATACATTTGTTATATTTGCATAACATTTGCCATCTATTTGGTGTAAAAAGCTTAAAACTTAGTAACTTTCAGGTTTCAGGACTGTGTTTAGTGTCTGTGCTTTATATTCTGAGTTTTTTTTAGATTTATTTATTATATTTTAAGGTAAATTCGGCTCTTTAGATCATATCTGGACGTATATGTGTATCAACTAGGCCTTATGAACAAAGAGTTCTTCCACCATTTCTAAAGAATGGAACATCGATACATAACATAGGAGCAGATAAATTTAATATAGATACTTGAAGAATTTGTTCAGATCATTTTACAATAAATTACAAACATATATATATATATATATATATATATATATATATATATATATATATATATATATATATATATATATATATATATATATATATATATATATATATATATATATATATATATATATATATATATATATATATATATATATATATATATATATATATATATATATATATATATATATATATATATATATATATATTATATATATATATTCACTTTAATAGATTCACTTATATATATACTTTTATTAATTTATAAATTATATTTGCTTAATGAACAAGATGCATTTTACACAACACAATGTCAACATATAACATTTATATGAATTGTAAAGTAAAATTGTTATTATTTATTGTTGTTGAATAAACTAAAAGTGAAAAGTTGCAAGCAATATTGAAATAAGTTTTCTTCTTATAATAATAGATTGCCCTTTATTTTATGGCAGACTTTATAGATTTTAACTTTAGAATTTTTTAATTCATTTACTTATATTTAATTTTTACCTTTTATATTTATTTGTAGATATGAGGTCTACACAATATTTTGAAAAAAATTGCAGTTCCCTCGGTAAATTTAACCAATTCGTCGCATTATCCCGGCAAAGATCCCCAATGGCGATGAAAAATCCGGAAAATTTTGCTATCAAATTATACATCTTTTTACTGATGTTTAACAGTTTTTTTAGTATATGCAAACCTACAGGTAATGTGATTTTTTATGATACGTAGAAATAAAATAGATTAATTTTTAATTAAATACGTTATACAATATATGCCAATCTGTGTTTGCATGACTGTGTACCTGCCTTGCAGTATTTTATGAAGTATTTCTGTAGATTTTATTTAGTGTTAAGTATGAATCTTTAAAAAGGTCAAACTTTTCTGGTACATTTACCATTCTGCAAATAATTATGCTTACAGTTTTTCTTTATTATCTAATTATTTATTTTATTAACTTCATGCAATATTCGACTTACAAATATGAATTATTGCATTTATCACAATAAACTCAGGCCGTTTCCGCATTGCTTATTACTTATTGCTTTTCTTTTACATGCAATTACTATTTCGTAATGCCAATTGTAATTTGAATATATTTTTTTTATTTTGCGGGTTCATTTCGTTCTGCCAACTTGCAACGGAAATATCTGACTACTACAATTAGAATACAGCGAAACCAGTAATAATAGCTTTTTCGTTATATCACACTGCTAGTTTCAGCAATATCGGACATCGAAAATTAGGTATTCGAACTTAACTTGGATACAAACGAATAATTCGTAGTAAATACAAACTAGTAGTAACTTTACGTATTTCCCAATATAAATAAAATGAAAATTTGTCAAAATATATGTAATTAGATTGATTTTAGATATTAAGTTTTTCATTTTATTTCCTGAATTTCCAAATATATCATATTTTCAAGGGGGGGTAGAGGGGCTAATTACCCCCCCCCCAGACGCCCAATACATAATATTGAAAATATTAAAAATTATTTTGCATCTAATATTTTTAACATTAAATTATTAAACGGAAAATTTGATTAGATATGTATTGTGATAATAATTTTTCGATGTATGAATAATATTCGACTCATATGGCAACAACGTCTTGCACACGTAAGGCGTTTGACGGTCTTACCACCCTCGCCACTGTCAGATTTATACACGAAAAATTACGATCCCTCCCCCCTCGCCAACCACTACCCTTCCCAGACCATAGTTCTGGAAGCGCCACTACATATTTCCTAAACGTTGTGATTTATTTCGTTGGTTTGTTTTGAGGTAGGTGGCTTACACTTTCATGAAGACTTTAACAATACAATGCCTATTTGTTGTGATATCTTTTTATTTTAATATACTTAATTCCTACATAATTGGCTCAATTTTGTAACCTATGAATGCCTTGCGATAATAAAACTAGTAATAGAAAATAGAGCTTTTGAAGTGGGTTTGTTTCAAAAAGCTGCCTAGAAAATTTTTCTTTTTCCATTTTTGTTTAGAAAATATTATTTCCTAACGCGTAGCAGACGTAATATTCACTCAACAACCGGAAATATAAAAAAAAGCTATTCTTGTACTTTCCAATGCTTGCATCCCAGCACACGTGTGATGTTATCACGCTGGCAGAAGAATTTAAGGAACCAGGCCATCCTGTCTTGTTTATAATCGTTGCTTTAAATCCACAATCCACTTCTTCCAATTTTTCTATCAATCACCATTGATCGTATATAAATTATCTGCTTGAAAAATGAACATTTTAGTGAGTTTTGAGCACCCACGACATTTGAAAACCTGCTGGCTACGCTTATTTCATAAGCAGATATAATAAATGAGTTCACAATAAATTGTAGAAGAAATTAAAAATGTTTGATTTTATCTTGAAACTTGTATTTGTTTACTATAAAAATCCAACATAATTCTTTACTTACTTGCTTAGTGTATTTCGATCCAGAAAAATTTTGAGCCAGTTTCCTAGTCTTATGATATTCAATCATTACGTGATGGAATGAGTGATTGTGAGTGATAACCAAGTGAGTGAAATATTGAAATGAAACTGTTGCATTTAACTGAAATTTGAAATGTCAATTTTGACATTGTCTCCACAAAACGGGGCTAGATTTTATTTTCCCATACAGTTGTAAACGCAAGTTAAATCCTGTGATTTGATTGGTTGTTGTTGGCGAGAGGTGGAATATAAACAGTTTTTGTTGAAGTGTTGAACGTTCAGCATGGGATTCCTAGCTCGGCGTTGTATGCGGCAACACCGACTCTATCTAGAGACGGTGTTACCTCAAATCGTCCGTCAAAAGGCTCCAACAAAAAACATCTACATTTGGAAAGCCATCCGTGTTTAAATTTATCGGTGGGAACTTTGGAAAGTAAATTCTAAATAAAAACATTAAAAACGACCCCCGATAACATGGCACCTATCGTGGAGGCTAGAGTGTCTGATTCTCTGCTATATTAGAAGACCCAGCTGAAAAATCCAGATAAGTAAAAAGCTTCTGTGCATGACTTGTTTGCTGATAGGCAATATAAAACTGTGATACATACAGTGGTATAGACATTTCAATAAAAAAATTAATAAAATCCGTTAATTCAGTTTTCTTATGGGAATGTCATTCATATATTTCTGCATATTTTATCCTTTGAATAAACAGACAACAGGAAAGAGCCCCATGCATTATTTTAAATTAGCAGGCTTTTGACGGAACTACGTCATTTTTGGGACCTTATTTTTCTTATGTTTACGTTTTGGTTTGTTGACGTGTGTTGTCAAACCATCGTCTTTGCCATCGTTTTAGCAGTTTATAAATAATACGCACATGGAATTAATATAAAAATTGATTAAAAAGTTGGGTAATTATACAGTATACCTGTTTCTGCTATTATGATTTTTCAAAAATTCTTTTACACAGTGCTTATATAGGCAGAATGTAACAATAATCCGACTGCGCTGCTTTAAAAATTTGCCCCCTTTTTTAGTAATTCTTAATTTTTATTGTAATTCCCGTAAGGAAGTCTACTAGGTTTAAAAAATAAACATGAGTCATCGCCCGTGTTTACATATTTTGACAGAAACGCACTGGACTTGTTTACGAGAAAATAAAAAAAAGAAGGAGAAAATTTTAAAGCAGCGCAGAAGGATTATTGTAACATTCGGCCTATATAAGCAAGAAATGGTCAGTAGTTAACAACTCGAAACACGAGAAATTATTTTTAAAAAATCAATTTTATTTCATAAGCGTACAAAGAGAACTCACTACAAAATACATTTTAGTTATATTTATAAGTTCAGTAATGCTTATGTTGCATGAGAACGAAAAGATAAAAGTCTAAGAATTGCAAGTGCATAAATGCAGAATTGCATTTCTCACGGGAGCGTAACTCCTCCCCTCTTAGTTGAAAGCACGTTCTTAAAGACGTGTTTTCAAAAATTTCCAAAAAGGTTTAAAGATTATTAATATTTTAGAAAATTCTATTATTTTCTTCAATATCTAAAGTATTAGTGTTTGCATTTAATTGTTTTTTCTTAGACTTTTTTACAAGTTTTTTGTATATGAAAAATATAAAAATTATTGAAATGAATATGTAAAGTAAAATTGTCCAAAAACTGGTCTTCTTTACATAAATCGTTGTGGTCATTTCTTCTAGGGCCTGCTTTTGGTTTTCCAATTTGGCTTCGATTTCTTTAGTAGTTTTTAGGTTTACGTAGTTTAAGTCCATACTAGGAGGGCTGTAGAATGAATCTCGGTTTTCCTTAATTAGACTTAAATTAAGGGTAGGTAGATTAATTCCATTAAATGTTAATTGGCTTGATTTATATGTTTCAAGCGTAATTGACTTTATCCGTACTTTACATCCTGGGGATGACTCAAGAAGATAGGAACCATATAAGGGTATGTTATCTTCGGATTTTTGACAATTTATGACGGCGATTACTTGTATTGGTACTGTTATTAGCCATTTGTCGTCGATTATTTTTGTTGTCTGGATCTCGTGCAGTTGAGTTTCGAATGGGTGGCAAAACGTAATATTTGGGTGATGTTTGATAAGTTGAACAGCGCAGGAGGGGCTGTCTTCGACCAACGTGGTGTGGGCTTCTTTACACAAATATTTTTGTGGTTGGATTTCGTGACATCTTTGGTCCATATGGGCATATTTTGTATTGCCTAATGCTAGGTAGGGTTTATAAGGAATATTTACAAGAAATGATCGATTATTGGGAATTGGTAAAGGAAATAACTTAAAATATTGATATAGCTCCGATTCCACAAGAGGAAGTTCAAATATAAATACAATATTAAAGTTTTTTAAGAAACTTTTAATTTCTATAATTTTTTCGAAATTAAGTATATTTTTATAAGTTACTTCTAAAGGGAGTTTATCTGAGCCTAGATGATCGTGTAAGTTCTTTATTTCTATAAAAAATTCATTTGGTTCTATTATTGAATTATAAAGTACATTAATTTTTGCAAAAGTGATACCTATTTCAATCTTATTCAGAATATCGTAGATTGATTGATAAATTGTTGTTATTTGATTGATTATTGTATATATTAAATAAAATTCGTGATTACTTATTTGTTCCATTTGAACTTTATTAATTATATTTTCTATTTGTAAAATGCGTGACTTTAGTACCATTTGGTTATGTGGGATATTAGATATAATTGTTTTAAATTTATTAATAGTGGATTCTAAAAGTGTAATTTGATTGATAGCGTCAATTTTCAATTTATTTTGATTTTCTTGTAATTTCGTGATTTTGGCATCAATTTGCTCTGCGTCATTTTGATCTAAGTTTCCAGTTATACTTTTTATGAATGAACCTAAGGGGTTAAAAAGACCTCTTTTACTACGATAATTTTCTTGATTTGGGACAATTTGTTCTAATAAAGTTTCTATTCTTTTTTCAAGTGTACATAATGTATTAAAAGAATTAAAATATTCCTTATGGTATTCGCTGTTATTTGAATGTTTATATATATTGATTTTGCTTGTTTTTGAATATTTTGAAATTGGTTAATTAAAGGGGTTAGGTTAATATTTTGAACGAATGTCCAGTGATTGGATTTAAGTTTAGCGGTTCCCATTTTGAATGGTAGTATTCCTGGATGTTTATTTAAATCATGGAATTTTACGTAGCCGCCGACGATGGTCCAGCATCTGGAACAAGGGGTATTATTTTAGTTTCTTTGTATTTATTTTTGGGATTTTCTATTTGTATTTTATTATTTTCTAATATAGCCGTTAATATGAATGGGCCTAAATATCTCTTTTTTTATTTTTCCAGATCGATTATCTGATTTTTTATAAATTTGTGAGCCTATTATTAAATTAGTCGGGGTTTTATCCTTGTTTGCCCTATCTATAATTTTTTGTTTTAGTTCTCGTGATTCCTTTGTAATTTTGTCGTACAAAATTTGTGTGTTATTTTTATGATTATTGACATACTCGGTATATACATGAGCGGGTATTAAATCCATAGGATCTCTAGAGTCTGTGTGTCCGAAGACAAGTTCGTATGGGGTAAAATTCGTACTAGAATGGATCGTGTTATTATAGGCAATAATTGCGTACGGCATAAGTTTGGTAACTTCTGCATTGGGGTCCGATTCTCGAAGTAATCGAATGTGTTCGATTAATGTGGAATGTAGCCTTTCAACAGGGGAGTTTGATTCATGGTGGTAGGGGGTAGTGAAGTGTATTTTAATATTATGTGTATTTAATAAGCCTTTAACGACTTCGTTCTGAAATTCAGATCCGTTGTCTGAAACTATTTGTTTTGAAATACGTAAAAAGGAAAAGAAATTAATTAACTGTTCACAGCACGACACTGCATTTCCAGTATAAGGCAAGGCTTGTGCGTATTTGGAGAATTTATCTATAATAGTTAGGAATTTTTGTTTACCTATGATGAAAGTGTCGATATGAACAATTTCGAAAGGTTTGCTTGGCGTTTCGGTTAATGTCAAAGGTTGATCTGGTGGTTTTCGATTATATTTTGATCGTTGACAGATTTCACAATTATTGATGTATTTTGTTACATCTGCCTTAAGTGATTTCCAATAATAATTTGCTTTTAAAAATTTGCAAGTTTCTTCGATTCCTCTATGATTTGTTTTGCGTTCAGGACGATATTTAATTAGTAATTCTCGTTCGTCAGGTTGAGCATTATTTATTAATTTTGAACATTCTATAAGTTTTAAATTTTTAAAATGGTTATTCATTGTTTGTTGAAAATAGGTTCTTAGTTCTTAGGAAAAGAAATAAACATATGTTGTTTTATTTGTTAAATATTCTTTCAAAAAGTTAGTAATTACTATAATATTAGTGGGTAATGTTGCGTGAATAATTTGATGTCCTTCGAAATTTTCACGTTTGGTTTTAACATATTTGTCATAAGGTGCTTTTTTAATAACAAGTTGATGAGCTTTATTATTAATAATTTCATCTAATATAGTCATATTGGAATGATTTTCGTTAGCATTTGTACTATGTATTGTTTCCGTTACGGGTGGTTTTATTGGAATATTAGAATGGGTTAGTTGTGTTATAGGTGGAGTTATTAGAATGTCAGAAATAATATTAATTTTGGGTGTTGTTTCAGGTTCGTGTTCTAGTCTTTCTATTGTTTGTGACACTACTTCAGAGTCAAGGATATCTGGGTTGAATTGGTCGTTTAGGAATTGCGTTACGTCGGTGTCTATATCGCCTGGGTAATTTATTAATGATTCGGATTCGATTGCGTTTAATTGAATTCGGCTAAGGGCGTCAGCGTTAGTGTTTTGTTTCCCTTTTTTGTAGATTATTTCATAATCATACTCTTCAAGTTTTAGCCTCCAACGTACTAATTTCGAATTTGGTTCTTTGAGGTTAAATAACCATACTAATGGGCGATGGTCAGTATATATTTTAAATTTTTTGCCATAAAGGTAAGGTCTAAAGTATTTACATGCCCAAACGATTCCTAAAAGTTCTTTTTCAATCGTTGAGTATTTTTGTTCTGTTTCATTTAGAGTGCGCGACGCGAATGCTACAGGGTTGTCATTTGGCGGGTTGCCTTGAGAGAGAACAGCACCTAGGGCTACATTTGAGGCATCTGTCGTAAGGACAAAGGGTTTTTCAAAATCAGGATATTTTAGTATTGGAGCATTAATAAGCAATTCTTTTAAATGGTTAAAGGATTGAATAAAGGCTGGTGAGTGTTCAACTTTCGCTCCTTTTTTGAGACATAATGTAAGGGGTTTTGTGATTTTTGCGAAGTCTTTGATGAATCTACGATAATATCCGGCTAGTCCTAAAAATGACTTAATGTCTTTTTGGGTTTTTGGTATGGGGAAATTTTTAACTGCGGTGACTTTATCAGGATTAGGTTTTACACCTTCGCTTGTAATTTTGTGACCTAAATAAGCAACTTCTTTGTGTAAAAATTCTGATTTGTCTAGCTGCACTTTTAAATTGGATTGTCTAAGTCTATCAAAAACGGATTTTAATCTATCGATGTGCTCTTGAAGTGACGTAGAGAAAATTATTATGTCATCAAGATATACAGAACAGATTTCATTTTGAAGTCCCCGAAGGACGTTGTTCATGACTCGCTGAAATGTAGAGGGCGCATTTTTTAAGCCAAAAGGCATGCGTCTAAATTCATAATGACCTGTATCGGTTGAGAAGGCTGTTTTAGGGATATCATTCGGTTCCATTTCTATTTGATGAAAACCGGTTGCTAGATCCAATGTGCTGAAATATTGAGATTTTCCAAGTTTATCGAGAATATCCGATATATTAGGTAAAGGAAATTTATCATCAATACTGCGTTCATTGATTTTACGGAAATCGCAAACGATACGCCATTTACGTTTACCGGACGCGTCCATCTTTTTTGGGACAATCCAAATTGGACTACTCCACGGTGACGTTGAGTTTTGAATGATACCGTTCTCTAACATTTTGTTAATTTGGGTTTTAACCTCTTTTTTATGAATTTCGGGATATCGATAAGTTTTTGTATATATAGGTGTGTCATCGGTTAGGTTTATTTTATGTTTAATTTGATTAGTAAATGTAAGTGGGATGCCCTCACAATAAAATATGTCACGATATTCGTAACACAAGTTTCGAATAGCTCTGTATTCTTCCTGATTACAATGTGACAGTCTTAAATTTTTTAAGTTTTGTTTTTGTGTATTATCCATATATTCATTTATTTCTGTATCGGTTTCCATTTTTTCTATGAAGTTGTTTTCTACTTCATTTATGGTTTCGATATCTATGGGATTAAATATTTTTATTTTAACTGGGTTTTCGCGACTATTCGTAATTATAGTTGTTGCGTAGGAGTCAATGACTTGTACTAAAGCTTCTGGCATCTCTGCGCAACCAAAATCTGTATATTTTAAAATACCTAAACCATTCGATTGATTTACAGGCAGTTTGATTCTTTGACATGTACGTGGGGGAATTATTATTTCGATAGTTTCAAAATTATGTAAATTTGATATATTATTTTGATAATATAAAGGCAATGTTACAAATTGAGTATCTAAAGAACAATGTTTTAAATTTATATTAGCTCCAATATGTGTTAGAAAATCAATTCCTAAAAGTCCGTCAAATTTAGGTGAAAAATCAAAAAGATAAAACTTATGATTACCTGTATGATTAAAACAAGGAAATATTGGTATATTAATTACTTCATTGTGAATGGACGTAGCGTGGGCTGTCCTTACTGAGAAAGGTTCCGAAAAAATTAAATTTGAATAAATTTTGTATGCTAAATTAGGCTTTATAAAACTTTTGCCACTACCTGTATCAATTAAAAATTTTGCTTTGATTTCGGGTATGAAAATTACTGGTAAATCTGAATTTGTATAATTATTTAAAAGTATTATGTTTGGTTGTTGGAAATTTGGTTCTCCTGAAAATTTTCTTCATTAAAATCAATTTGATTTTCATAAGGGTTATTTTCTAGACAAGAAAATTCGGTATTGGAGTCATTATACGAATATTGCGAATTATCGGTGTATTCCGGGTAATAATATTGAAATTCAGCATTGCTAGTTTGAAAATTTTCATTTTGCTCATTATCGGCATTTATCGATTCGACTGATTGATTATATAGTTCTTCTACAACAATATTACGTTGTGAAGAATGTGGTTGTTGGTTTCTTCTAAGGGTTGTGTTCCCTGAAGAAGTATCCATCGGCTCAGGCTTTTGTTGGCGTGATATTCCAGAAGAAGTTGGGCGTTGATTTTGGGGGTTAAAAGATGGTCTTGGGGTAAAAGTGTTTCTTTGCGCATAAAATTTTGATTTGGGAAATTCGATTGTCTAAAATTATTTGCGGGTTGCCTAAATTGTCCAAAGCCCATAAATTGATTATTTCCATTATTAAAATTTGGGATTGGTTGTTTATAAGAAGGCATAAAATTTGAAAATTGCTGATCGGGGTAATTCGAAAATATTGGTCTCACATTAGCAGGATAATGTGCTTGTGTATGCAAATTTATTTTTGGTTTTTGTGAATTGAAATTTGGGTTTTTTGGTAATATGTTACTACGGTTCTTATAATACATAAAATTTTCTTCTTCCAAGGCACAGCTCATTGCCTCTTCTAAAGTAACTGGATTTTTTAATCTAACCACAAGTTGCATATGATAGTTTAGACCGTTTATGAAGGTTTTTAATACTAAATTTCCATATTCATTAATTTTTAAAAGTTTTAGAGCTTGCGTTTCATTGCTTAAATTTACTTTGGAAAATAACAAACTGCGAGCGTCTTGCAAACGCAGGCCAAATTGTTGCGGTGTTTCATTTTTTTCTGGTTTGGACGTTATTATATCTTGAATAATACAATCAATCGATCTATGGTCTGAAAAAGTCGAAATTATTGCAGCTTTTCCTGCGGGCCATGTATTTAATTCTATTCTAGAACAAATAATATCGGCTGCCCTACCTACAAGTTTACTTAATATAGTATCGTGTAAACATACATTTATAGGTGCATTATTGTCAGTTTTATTTCTATGATAATTAATTATTATCACAAGCATTAATAAATCTGTTTATTTGTTTTGGATTCCCATCAAATAAGGGAATATTGTCTGCCTGATATCTGACTAGTTGTAAATTAGGTTCAGTAGTCATTATTTTACTTATTTGAATTAAATTAGAAAAAGGTGTTAGATTTCTTTCACAATTTAAATTTCCAAAAGCTGATGTTAAATCTTCCAGTTTGCGGAATTACAAGAGTCGTAAATATCAATATTTAAGATAGGATAAAAATAAAATGAAATAAGGAAAATTGAAGGGAAGCACTTACAGCAATGTACTGAAGATAATTCCAATTCTCATTCTTAAACTAGGGTCCAATAGGAGAGGCGATGTGGTCCTTTCCCTGGTTAGCTGCTATGAGGGTGGGACGATGTGTGTTCCCAAACTCGCACCAATAGGACGCTGGACGATGCTGTTCCAAATCCCTGGTCAATTGTGAGTTTCTTGGTACACCCTGAAGATTTTTTTTTTTTTTGATTGTCCGATTTTTGCCACAAATCGTTGAGACGAAACCAGAAAATACGCACGATGCGCGACTGTTGGCAATAATCCTACCGACTGCGCCAGTTAACAACTCGAAACACGAGAAATTATTTTTAAAAAATCAATTTTATTTCATAAGCGTACAAAGAGAACTCACTACAAAATGCATTTTAGTTATATTTATAAGTTCAGTAATGCTTATGTTGCATGAGAACGAAAAGATAAAAGTCTAAGAATTACAAGTGCATAAATGCAGAATTGCATTTCTCACGGGAACGTAACTCAGTGTAGTGTACGAAAATAATATTATATAATATAATCAATACCCTTGGAAACCCAATGAATCACCGAACGGAGATTCGGTGGATGACTAAAGATAGATGATGTAATTTAGATAACGAGAAAGAGAAGCTCGACAGTTGTTGTAAGAACGTGGAAATAAATAGTGAGTTTTGTAGTAGCTCCGGAGTTTAATTGTGATTTAAGTAGTTTAGAAAACCCTATTAATAAGGACACTTTACAGTCAGTTGTGTGGCATGCGGTTGTACCCGTATTAAAAGTACAAGGAAGAAAGGAACTTCGTCGTAAGTGCATTTGTATTTTCGTAAGTAAAGAAATTAACTAGACACTTTTAAATCCGGTTTAAAGGCAAAAATAATTGTTATTATAATTAAAATTATAGTTCTTAAAGTGTCAAACAGTTAGGTTAGGAACCAAGTGGTATATAAAAAACACAGTAGCGTAACACTTTATGTAATATTTTGTTAGGCCAAAACATTTAAATTACCTTAAGTATATTTTAAAACGGGAGTAAAAAAGTTGGACACATAACTTCTAGGTACAATTTTATAGGACAAAATAAGTTTTAATATCTAACATTATATTCTCTTTATTTGTGTCTGATATTATGCTAAAGGGGAAACAGTTTGATTATATTTCTCAACAAATGTTATTTGTTTAACAGGCAGTAAAGGCAAACAAAAAAAAAGAAATACTTTTTTGGAGATTTTAATTCACTTTTTAGACTTTCTTTAGGATAACTAGAATATACCTATACCTAAAGGTACACACGTTTTTTTATTTCTATGAATACATAAGATATTTTGTTTTTTGCAAAAATATAGTATTTTTCTTGTATTTATTAATTAATTTATTTATTGCAGGTAACCAAAAACTAATCCTAAGTAGCCCAAATATGTGTGCTTCCATGCGCTATTTTTAGTGTAAATATATAAGTCTAACCCAAAATTAAATTAACTCAATAAAAAAAATTAACCTAATCTAACCTTACATCGTTTAAGATAAACATATTTTAGTTCATGCTTAGTCTGAGTGTTATATAGTTATATGACAATTTAGACCATGATAGTTAAGTTCATTTTAGCAAACATAAAAATGTAGAAACAAGTACTGAAATCCAGTTTACCCCATATTATATTGTTTGCCTTTACTGCCTGTTAAACAAATAACAGACCCAAAATAAGGAGAATATAATGTTAGATATTGAAACTTATTTTGTTCCATAAAATTATTCCTAGAAACCCATAACTCGAACTTTTTTATTTCGTTTTAAGACATACTTAAGGTAATTTAAATCTTTTGACCTAACAAAATATTACATGAAGTGTTACGCTACTGTGTTTTTTATATACCACTTGGTCCCTAACCCAACTTTAAGAATTATCATTTTAATTATAATAACAATTATTTCTGCCTTTAAATCGGATTTAAAAGTGTCTAGTTAATTTCTTATACTTTTAATACGGGTTTAATTTAAAAATTCAAATTGGTCAAACCATCGCGTCGATTAATGTCATCCGATATATATATATATATATATATATATATATATATATATATATATATAATAATGGTCAATAAATAAGTAGAGAATTTCAAATTGAGAAATTTTTTACATATTCACCACAAATTTTCTGAAAAACTATGTCTTCTACTACTACGGTAAAAAGAATAAATTGCTTTTTCTATAAAAAAATGCACACTTATGCGAGTGTTATTGCACTTCGAAATAAGAATCATAACTGAATGAAGGCGTAGGAACTTCTGGTCCCTATATAATCTGCATCTCACAGACAGCACTATTTTACAAATCAGAATGCTTAAAGGTAGTACTTTTAAAACATTGGGTATTTTCTAAAATATAGTATAGCATTTTTAATAAATTTTTTTGTTACCGTATAATAACTGTTCTATTTTAATTATTTTATTCACGTTTCCAAAATTATTAATTTGCATTTCTAGGATATCTTTTGTTCTTATTTGCATAATTATTATTAATTTTACCGAATTTTCTTCTAACCTTAAATTTCATTTATTAAATTCAAGTAAAGTAATAAAAAAGAAAACAGAAATACAAAAGCGTAGTCGAAACAAAACAAACAAAAAAAATTCCATTCATTTTACAGCTTATGAAAGCATAATATAACTTTCAAATGATTTGCAAGTTTTTCGAAATAGGCTGTCCTATGGTTGCGCCGTTAAATTTTTAGTTGTAGGTATTGCTAGGTAGCAAGCTCTAGATCAAATTAATGTAATTACTGGGCATGTGTCGCGACAGTTCATCATCCAGAATGCGTTCTGGCGGCAAAATTGACACATTTCTTTTAACTTTGATAAGTGGCTCTTTAAAACCCAGTGTTAATTTTAATTCATCGATAACAACAAACGTTGAACTTAAACCCCTGAATAAATATAAGGGTATTTGTACGAAAGGTTTATTATGTAAAAAGTAAAATTTAATTTCTAAAGTGAGCTATTAGAGACATGAATTTTGATGTTTCACCAATTTTTTGTTAAATTGGCTTCTGAAATAATGTATCACACTAACTGGCTTGTTTAATTATAATTCTCTTTTAAAAGTATGTTTTCAAATTACTTTCTAAATTTTAAAGTAAAAAATCAAAGTGGATACGCCACTGAAAACCGGAAACAAGGGGCCATTGTTTTGATTCTTGGGATCTTCCCGGTCTCGTCAAAGTCACGGCTAGGCTCTTTCCTGTACATTTATTTATCCAAAGATTTTATCAATGCTTTTAGTATTGTACAAAATTTAGTACAAATGATAAAGTTTCCATAAGTGGCGTCCCAGATAGATAGCTGATAGATTGTCGTTTAGGACAATTTAGTTTTCCATTTTGTACAATTATGTATTAGGAATATTATAACAACCCAAATCTCCCAATCGTGATTTTACCGGTTGATTCAATCAAGGTTTTGGTCATTTTAACCGTAACATAACATTCTTAAATGTTTATTTTTAGTGACTATTTGCATCGATCTGCAAATTTAGGATAATTTGCAGACCTTATTTTTGATTTTTTTTGTTATGATTTTAGTACCTAAGCATATTAGGTTAACAATATATTTATTTTAATTTTAGAAATACTTCGCTTAAATTTTGTTAAGGTTCTAGTCTAGTTTAAGTTACTTCTTTACTTATATATAAAAAAAAACAAACATGGACTCATTTAGTTTTATAACTTTAGATAAAACACTAAAAAGACAATCACTCATAAATTTTCACTCAGACACTCTAGTACGGACGTGCAGACTTACCCACAATATGATAACCCAATGATGATGATACCATTAATGTACCCTATAACTTTCTTATGATTATGATATAATAGGAGATCCTTTTTAATGCAAAACTCAAAAGCTGATATTTCTTCAGACCCCTTTATCACTCCATATGAACATTCTAACAATATCAAGCCAGAAATTAATGGAATTGAAAAGAGTTTATTAACTATAACTTCCGCATTTACACAAACTTTGAAAGACTTGTCTAGTCATTATACTAAACCTGATAAAAAACCACAAAATGTTTTTATGGCTTTGTCCACAATGAGCCCCCAAAATTTGTTTCAGACTTAAAAAGATATTTTCAACATTCTAGGTCAAAGAATACAGATAAGGTGCACATAGTTGCTTCTTTACTAAGAGGACCGACGAACAAGTACATAGGTGCAGTAAATAATTTTTTTTAAGTAAAAGAAAATCAAGATCTCTTTAAAGTTATTAAGGACTATGCTGATATTTTTAATTATGGTTTACATCAACCTACTCCGAATACTATTAAACATCAAATTGTCATTAGAGAGCCAAATAAAAAGATTATTCAAAAACTTTGTCTAATGAGCCCTAATCTTAAAGAAATAATGTATCAACAGGTTGGCGAAATGCTATCATCTGGTGTCATTGAACCTTCTTCATCTTCATATAGTTCTCAAATTGTTCTTGTTAGAAGAGAATGCAAAATGCCCAGATTTTTTGTAGATTTTAGGTTGATCAATAAGGTTACTACCGATACTGCCAAAAATTTCAGATACTCTTAAAGATTTAGGTAATTCTACCGTATTCCCTGTTTTGGATTTAAAGTCAGGTTATTGGCAGGTGCTACTTGAACCTTCTTCCAAACAATATACTGCTTTCTCTACACCTGATGGTATCATTTTACCTTCATGCCGTTTGGCCGGGAAAATGCGCCTGGAACATGTCAGCGCCTAATAACAAATGAAGTTCTTTGTGGTTACCTTAATGTATTTTATAAAGTGTATTTGGATGACATTATAGTCTATTCTCCAGATAAAATCAGTCATCTTAAACATCTCCAGTTAATCTTTGAGCGTTTAAAAATTCACAACCTTCGACTATCTCCGGAAAAGTGTTATTTTGCCACATCCGGACTAGACTATTTAGGTTATCATATATCGGGTGGTGTTATGACTCCCCAAGGGAAACATATTATCGCAGTAAAAAACTTTAAACCACCTTAGACCAAAATGCAATTGCAGAGCTTTTTGGGTACTTGCAATTGGCTTCGCGAGTACGTACCTCACATGTTAGCACTCATTGCTAAATTTTAATGGTTAGATAGTCATCAAACTGCTTTCCATGCTATAAAAGAAAAATTATCACAGCCTCTTATTCTTAATAGACTAGACTTTTCAAAAAGATTCTTCTTACAAACTGATGCATCTTCCCGCGGTATGTGTTGTGCGTCATACAATATAATATAATATTTTATTCTAGTGATCACTTTACTGCCACCGTATCTAAATATCATTGCAATCAGCAGGAATGCTTTGCAATAGTATGGGCTATAAGAAAATGCCGCCATTTTATTGAAAATAAATTTACCCGTATAACAGACTCCAGGTCTCTTCTGTGGTTAGAAAAATACAAAGATTCGAATTCCAAACTTACTAGGTGATCCCTCAATTTGCAAGAATTAAACTACGATTTGATTTACTGCGATGGTCGGAAACGAATTTGCTGATCGTAGTAGAAATCCTACTGACGAAACCTTCGATTCTCACCAAGCCAATAATGACAAACTCTTACCCCCGTAAGTAATAAAAATCCGAGTAAAAATCCAGAAAACAATGTCGTGAACAGTATTACTCATCTTGACCTCTATCAAAAAGTATCTAACGCGCAGAATCGGTCCTTACCCATTCAAAGTAAAATTACTAAATGGAAAAACATCCACGCCACTGGCGCATAAAACGCATTTGAACGACGATTTGACCGCTCGTATTTAGTTAAAAGTAACCTTTTATATAAAAAAGGGCGAAACGAACAGCTAATTGTGCCCGGCCAATTCATAAATAATATTATTCATTTCCATCATGATAGTCTTGAAGTCGCGCATCATGGAGGATATGAGACAATACGTAACATTTGACAAAGATAATTTTTTTTAAATATGCACAAAACGGTAAGCGACTATGTTCATAACAGTGTGTATGTCGGTTAAGAAAAGACAAATTCAGAAATGATAACTATTGATATTTCCCTATTGTGAAAGTAAAAAATATATTTTATGTGTTGAAGATGTTTTTATTAAATGGGTGGAACCTGAAACCTATGCAAAAGTAGAATAAGAAACGGTTATTACCTTTCTGAAAAAGAATATTATTTCAAGATACGGTTATTTAAGAACAATTATTTCAGACAATGGTCCTCAATTTAGTAGTAGAACTTATCGTCAATTTTGTGACAACAATAAAATAAAAAGATTTTACTTTCCCATATATCACCAAAGGAGTAATTCCATGGAACGTCGCAATCAGGAACTCAAGAAAGTTTTAAGATCCCTATTAGTGGGAAAACCCGATAATAACTGGGATACTTACTTGGACGATGCTCTTAGAATTCTCGGAACACGAAAAAATAACGCAACAGATATGACAGCCGCAAGAGCACTGCTTTGGTATGAAATGGCCGAATCAGGTGAATGGATGATACCTATGTATTGAAATAATCGCCAGAAACTAGCAAAATCCAGTCCTGAAGAAAGAATACGACAAATTGGAACTAACTAGGCTAAATATAAAGAAAAATACACTAATGAAAACCTACGTCCTAGTGTAACCTTTCATAATGGTGACAAGGTGATGGCAAGGGAAATGAGACAACTTAAGAAACAGTTTGGCCTGTTTATCTCATTATAAGAGATGATAGGCCGGTTACAGTACATGCAAATGACCTCAGACCTGGTCCTCTTGGTAACGACGCTCCTTCGCACAACTCTGATTCAAAATCTGATTCTATTGCAGGTGACTCTTTAGGTCTGATATACCTAAGCCCATTTCTTCAAATGGGAAACAATCATGCGATTGATTCAATTGATTCAAGTGGTCGTTTATATAATCGACTTCCTACCTCGTCATTCTGATAAATGTCATTTACCTCGTATCGTTACCCAAGCTAATCAAAGATCAAGTGGTAATCATGATGATCTTGGTCATACTTCGGATGAAGATAACATATCTTGCCAAAGTAAGAAATCACTTTCTCATTCTCCCGATCCACCTCAACTTACCTCACGACTTAATTCTGATAAATATAATACTTATCCGATACGTCCAGAAGGTTCTATATCCCTTACTCTAAGACGAACAATTAAACCAAAAAACATTAACTTTCCCGGCTGCGATTGTAATGTAAATAGTATGTCCAACCACCCTAAACAAGACTAGGTAATAAGTATCACTTATATAAAGCTATTATTATCTTTAAAAAAACACTTTATGTTTGTATTACCTTATTTTTATATATCATACTAATTTTTGTATTATTATGTTAAGTATTGTTGTTGTGCACTATTATGCCCTTTGTATGTATATTATAAATTTGGAAAGCCATCCGTATTTTTGCCAAGTAAAAAGTGATTTAATTTATCGATGGGAACTTTGGGAAGTAAATTCCAAATAAAAACGACCTCCGATAACAGCATATCTGTTCAAATCTTAAGTTTTTTTAACGAAACTTCTAATTATCAAAAGCGCGGATTAGGATTGGATAGGTTTGATTAGGATTGGATAGATTAGATTAGGATTGGATAGGTTAGGATTGGATAGGTAGTTAGATTAGGATTGGATAGGTTTGCTGTAAAGCAAGCGCGCCAACACGATTCCGAGTCTATAAAAAACAACTGTACCAGAAACTGTTATTGCTATATATTGTTAATATTCCTTAGAAAAGAAAACACTATTCTGAATTAGAAATATAGAAATAAAAGCAAGTAAGTGTGTTTATAAGACTTTTACCCTGTTTTAAAAATCAGAAAGAAACTAGTGCATCAACCAAGACGATAGTGGTTACGAGATACTTAAATTAGTATTTTTATTAATTAAATACATATCTTAAAAAAACATTAATGAATTTAAACAGGCCAAAAACAATATATGGCTATTAAAATACCTTTTAACTTTAAGAAATGAGAACAGAATACTTATGAGATAGATAAAACATTTTATATTATTTTTGACATTTCTGATTTAAATTATTTCAACAACTACGCCAAATAAATATCATAAATTTAAATACAGGGTGCTCAAACCAATGCATTTTTTATTCATTGTATTCGTAACTTAGGTATGCAAAAGAGAGATTAGAAAATATACTATTTATCGCAAAAAATGCAACACTCAGAAATACTGTATCAGTACAGTTCTACTCATAAGAATTTGAAGATCATCGATCATCGTAGTTGCACTACGGCCTAACATAAATACGACAGCCAATTTTGGTTGAGATTGAAACAGTATTTATGGATGTTACTTTTTTATGAAAAATAGAATAATTTTCTGAACAGTTTAAAAAACGGCAGAAGGTTATGCATTAGCGTATTTCTGTTATTTTTATGATTATTTTAAAAACGTAATCATCTTTCTTGTTTATTTATATGATGTAAAAGTTTTTTTGGGGTTCCTATATGCAATGTAGTATAATGAAATTTATCATGTAACAGAACTTCTTAATTAAAGAACAATATAGCCTCAGACCAGGACACGCAGCTTAACTTTTTAATGCGTTATCATTTATTATCGGTAAATTAGACAAAAACGAAAAATTTCCGCCTTATTTTTGAATATTACGAAAGTCTTCGTTGTTGTCGATCGTAGGCTTCTGATGGATAGAAAGCTCGAAAAATATGTGCTAAGAAGTAAAAGCGCATGTTTAATAGAGTCTTACTTAACGGGGATAACACAGACAGTCGGCATCTGTAGCAATTGTGTCAGCTACTACTTCGGAAAAGTCAGGATTGGCCAGAGGGTTTTCGAGGGCTCCATTATATAACTTGTGCGAATAGCTGCCAGCAGGATTTTGCCCAGGGAAAGTGGAAAAACGAAAGACTTATTTTATATTTTTATTGTAATAATACATGAAATATAAAATATTTACAATTTTCCAGGGAGGCAAGAACTCCTCTCCTACAGACGTCTTTACCCGTGCCGAGCCATCCCCTATCCGAGGTCTGTTCGCATGCAGATGTGTGAGTGGTGCCGAGATAGTCCACTCAGAAACGATAAAAGTCTTGGACATCTACTCTCACTCTAAATTGATGATTTCAATTCTAGTATCTGCAAAAAAAGACTAAGTAATTCCTGTACTTTGATAGGCAGATTTCGAGGCATTTTCCCATTATTAAACAGAATCCGAATGTTCAACTATAGGCACGTATACAATGAATGATAAAGTATGAAATTATTTTTGGGGCTCGTCGCAGGGACGCATGTGTCAGGAAATATTAAATGTAAATCGTGCAACATTGTAATGTGTACAGGCTCGCATATAAATAGACGCCATCTTTTATAATAAAGCAGTTGCCAACTAGACTCGTCGTTTGTCGTTTCATTTCATTGTCCTCATCCCAGACCCGCTCCCAGCAGTAACACATGGCGCAGTAAGGTCGTCCATTTTGTAAGCCGAAAAAAAAGAGAAAAACTGAAGATTGAAGCTAGAAGAATGGACTTTAGAGGGATTCCACCCATGATAATGTCGGGAAACCTTTGAGAAAATTGGAAATTTTGGAAGCAAAGGTTCAATACGTATTTAAAAGCAACAGAAATATCAAAAAAGGACGAAGGTACAAAATGTGCTCAGCTCCTCACGTTGATTGGAGACGAAGGTATTAGAATATATAATGCATTTACTTGGGGGCAGGATGAAACGGAAACTTTGGAAAGTCTGCAGATTAAGTTCGATGCTCATTTTAACCCGAAAAAGAACCTTACCTATGAACGGCATAATTTTTTCACAATTCAGCAACTCGAAGGTCAATCGGTTGATCAATTCATTACTGAACTAAAGAATCTGTCACTTTCTTGCGAATTTGGCGATTTAAGAGAGTCACTTATTAAAGACATGCTAGTTTGTGGATTAACGTCTACCACACTGAGAGAAAAGCTACTTCAAGAAGATGCTACTACGCTGCAAAGGGCCGTCCAAATTTGTGTTAACATAGAAAGCACAAGGCAGCAGAACAGATATATCACCAATGGTATTAAACAAGAAAAACAAGTGGAAGGGGACGCTATTGGTACCAGGTCTCGTAAGAATCAGGGCCCCCGATCACAGCAACTAAGAACTGACCATCCAGGTTCGTTAGGTTCATCTACAGGGCACAATCAAGGCAAATCCACCTGTCCCAAGTGTGCCAAACGTCATGAATATGGGAAATGCCCTGCATTTGGCAAGAAATGTTTAAATTGTGGTATCAGTAATCATTTTTCTTCTTGTTCTTTTAAAAACAAAGTATCTAATAACCACCGTTCTAACTTTAACAATAAATCTAAATATTTTAAACATAAAAAATCTATTAACTGTATAAAGGATAATGACTCTAGTTGTAGTGATTTGGATGATACAGATAATTTTCTTTTCATTGGTTCTATTGATATTCACACAGTCTCGCCAAGGGGTTCAAGAGCCACCGCTGGGATGTCTGAGAGTTTGTGGGTTACGACTTTGGAGATTGAAGGACAGACTTTGGACTTTAAACTGGATACAGGAGCCATGGCCAATATAATACCTGTAAGTTTTCTACAAAAAATCAATTTTGATCTTTCAAAAATAAATAAAGTTAAAACCAAGCTCACTTCTTATACTGGACATACTATTCCTATTATTGGTCATTGTATTTTAAATTGTAAGTCTAAAAATAAACAGGAGAGTCTGTTATTTTATGTGGTCTACTCAGAGAACAGTTCTATTTTGGGTCTTAATGGTTGTGTAGAACTAGAACTTATTAAAAGAATAGATTCAGTAGAAAATAATTTTCTAAATAAAAATTTTGAATTAAAAAGCATTTTAAAAAAATATAATTCCGTATTTAACGATATAGGTTGTTTAAAAAAAGAATATCATATTGAGTTGAGAGAAGGCGCAACTCCAGTAGTAAATTATCCTAGAAAAGTTCCATTTGCTCTTAGAGATAAACTCAAACTTACTCTAAATCAGTTAGAAAAGCAGGGACTTATAGAAAAATCTAATGATTGTACTGATTGGTGTCATAATATGGTAATAGTTAGAAAATCAAATGGTCAGCTTAGAATAGCTATAGATCCCAAAGATTTAAATTCAAATATTAAAAGACATTATTTTCAAATTCCCACTCTGGAAGAATTGACGGCTGATTTGACAGGTTCAAAATATTTTAGTGTCTTGGATGCAACACAAGGTTTCCTGCAGATTAAATTAGATAAAAATAGTTCAAAACTTTGTACTTTTGCTACTCCATTTGGGAGATATCGATTTTTAAGGTTACCTTATGGGTTGTGCAGTGCCCCGGAGGTTTTTCAGGAACGAATGTTTGAAATTTTTGGTGGTATTGAGGGCTGTAGTTTCTATGTTGATGATATTTTAATATATGGAAATACTATAGAAGAGCATAATGCCAGGTTAATAAAAGTTTTAGAATTTGCCCTAAAAAATGGCTTAAAATTTAATAAAGATAAATGTAAATTTTTGCAATCTGAGGTTAGGTATATGGGTCATACTATAAGTAGAACAGGTATAAAACCTAATGAAGATAAAGTACAGGCTATAAAAGATAAAAAAGACGTTCAAAGATTTCTTGGTATGATAACATATATGAGTAGGTTTATTGAGGGACTTTCAGAAAAAACTGCACCTCTTCGTGCTCTCCTGAGGAAAGATAATCTTTTCCAGTGGGATGACATACACGAAGCTACTTTTAACAACTTAAAAAATGTTTTGTCTAAAGCTCCTTGTTTACATTTTTATGATGTGTTTAAACAGTCGGCAACAATATCTGTGGATTCATCTCAGTTTGGGATGGCTGCCGTATTACTTCAGGATGGAAGGCCTTGTGCTCATGCATCCAGGGCCTTGATAGAAACTCAGTGTAAATATTCTCAAATTGAAAAAGAAATGCTAAGTGTGTGGTTCGGAATTTCTCGTTTTTCGCAGTATGTATATGGAATTAAAAATCTAATTGTAGAAACTGATCATTTGCCTCTAGTTAGTAGAATTAAAAAGCTTTTACATTTATGTCCACCTAGATTACAAAGAATGATTATGCAGTTAAGGAAATATAATTTTGAATTAGTGTATAAGCCAGGCAAAAAACTTATTTTAGCTGACACCTTAAGTAGGGCTTTTCGTAAAAATAATTTCTTTAAAGAAAATGTAGATTTAGAGCTGGAATCACACATTTGCTTGGTATTAATGAATATTAATGTTTCTGAAGATAAAAAGCGAGAAATAATAAAACTAACCAATGAGGACCCAGAGTTAATTTCCCTAAAACAGTTTGTCAGGAACGGTTGGCCGAGTAAATTAGCAGACTGTCCTGAAAATATCAAATTTTATTTTAAATTTAAAGGAGAAATTTTTGAAATAGATGATCTTTTGTTTAAAGGCCAAAATTTAATTGTGCCTTCAGCACTTAGAAAAGAAATTTTAAATAAATTGCATTATAGTCATCTTTCTGCAAAAAAATGCATTGATAAAGCTAAACTTTCATTTTATTGGCCAGGCATGACAAAACAGATTGAAGACTTCGTACTATCATGTCATGTATGTCAAACTTTCCGGAAGTCTCAACAGTCTGAGCCCATGATATCTCATGATATTCCTTTGCGTCCTTGGTCCAAGCTTGGTGTAGATATTTACCATCTTTTTAATGTATCATATCTTCTGATTGTAGATTATTATTCTAAGTATGTCGAGGTTATAAATTTAGATAAGGACTTGTCTAGTGATAATATTGTACATAAACTTAAGGGTGTATTTGCTCGCTTTGGTATTCCAAATATCCTGATTTCAGATAATGGTCCTGAATGGTCCAGTTTGCTTTTTAAAAGGTTTTCAAAAGCATATGACTTTCAACATAAAACTACTTCACCTTTATATTCTCAGTCAAACGGTCAGGTTGAAAGATCAATTCAAACTATCAAAAAACTGTTAAAAAAATGTATTTTAGACAGGAAAGATCCTTATTTAGCGCTTCTCGAATATAGAAATACACCTATGGATAAATATAACTCTCCGGCTAATGTTTTGTTTAATAGAAATTTAAGAACAATTTTGCCACAGTCTAATTCTCATTTCGAGCGTAAAACTTTTGATAAAAATAAATATAACACATTTTTAAAAAATAGTCAAAAATCGCAGAAAAAATACTATGATAAAAAAGCATCAAAAAATTTAAAACATCTCCCTAATAACTCTTCAGTTTTAATTCAAATAAAACCACAAACCCCCTGGGTTTTAGCAAAAATTGTTAAAAAAATTGGCATTAGATCATATTTAGTAGAGACTGAAAAAGGCAAGAAATATAGAAGAAATAGAAAATTTATAAAAGAACTAAAACACCAGCCAAGGGAGAAAACCGAACTCTCTAGTATGGAGAATGGTAACCTAACTAATTTTGCATCTTCTAGTAATTTTTTAAATTATAATTATATTCCTTTATTTGACAATAAGTCTTCAGATACTGGAGAGGGTGGGAAACAAACACCTTTGGACAGACTATCTAGTAATGGCAACCTAGATAATTTACAGACAGACGGGTCTAGTAATGTTTGTGCTAATCAAAGTAATGTACGTGTTAGTCCAAATAACTTTAATCTTTGTCCAAATAGTGTTTGTCTTAGTGATAGTAATGTTAGTAATAGTACAGTAGACGACTGTGAGAACAGTGAGGATACACTTAATAATTCCTTAGATAGTAATTCTGACGAATCACATAAAACATGTATTTCTAGTTATGAAACTTCTGAGTCACCTCATTCCTCTAGCGAGGATGAAAATCTGTTTAATGCTACTCGACTAAGTAGAACGGGTAGGAACATAAAGCTGCCTACAAGGCTTCGAGATTATAAACTTGAATTCGACTAATACATTGTTAAGATAGAGTCTTCACTGGTTCACAAGCAGTTTATCATTGAGAATGTCTTATATTGTGGCATAACATTTTTATTTATTATATAACATTATATAATTGATATTGAATTAGAGATGTGTTTGCAATTTTAGGTTAGAATGGTTGTACATTATGGTTATAACTATTCTTATTACAAAATAAAAAAATTCTGAGTGATTATTAAAATATTTTATGAAAAACACCTCTAGAAGTTTGGTACATTTTGAACAATATTGTGATTTAATTATGTTGTGAATTTTACATAAAATTCATTATATATTGTATATACCGTAACGGCTACTGTTCTGTGAGATTAAATAAATTTAATGTAATTATAAAATAAATGTAACTAGTTGTAATTAATGATCTGTGATAAAAAATTAAATTAAGACTGATAATTTTTAGTTTATAGCTATTTTATTTAAAGAAGGGAGATGTCAGGAAATATTAAATGTAAATCGTGCAACATTGTAATACAGGCTCGCATATAAATAGACGCCATCTTTTATAATAAAGCAGTTGCCAACTAGACTCGTCGTTTGTCGTTTCATTTCATTGTCCTCATCCCAGACCCGCTCCCAGCAGTAACATAGCATGGATATCTCAAAAGCATTATTAGATGTATACTATGTATAAACCCAAGAACTTCTTGTAGAGATCAGTTTACACGTCTAGGTTGCTATTACTATTTAGCATTGATTTACTTTGTAAGAGGGCATACAAATTTTCTAATTAACATTTCTATACAGAAGATATAGCAATGGTCACCAGGGGCAGGCTTAGTATTCCGCCTCATAAATCTGCCTTTTTTACTTACTTTACTAAATGAACTGATTGGCAAGACAAATTTTTATAAATAATATATACATAATAATATATAAAAACACACCTTAAAAATGAATATCGAGCAAATCGGGGAAATCAATAAGTTGATTGACCTTATCCGTAGAATCATGTAATTTGGCCCTATGTTTATTTATTGTATTCTATCTGTGACGGGTTTTTTTCGATTTTAAGGTCTGATGATGTCCGATCGGGCGAAACTGGTATGGTAGAGAAAAATGGAGAACCAAACAAACATGTCAAATCAACTAAAAACAGTCGACGTTGTGGCGTGTGAGTATCTGTTATTAATAGATGGAGGCGCACTGGGCGCCGTACCTTTTCTGATGCAATACAAGCGCTAGTTACTAGACGGCAGCAAACACTTTTTCATACTATTTTACTGTCAGCAATTAATATAAAAACTTTTAGCTTTGCACAAATACAACAATGCACATTTTTTTACATTTTCATAACGCTCCCAACCAATAAGCGACTGTTATTTGACCGGCAGCAAAAGATTTTTTCAAGTATAAGCGAGTAAAAGGTATGCCAGCTTTGCGTAAATACTGACGCTGGCTCCCGAGCTATTACTTTTCTCAATTTCCTACGAACAACCCGGTTATAAACCAATTTTTTAATGTAAAATAAAAATAGATGCCATATGAAGGCGCACAAGCAAGAAATTTATTTTTTTATTAAGTTGATTTGTCAAAATTTCGTATTTTCGCGCCACAAAAATCTTGCACTATAGCGGGCTTGACGTCAGAAACTGTTATGCTTAGGTACTGCTGGAAATCAAGAACGACATTTCCCCGAAATTCACCCTATGTCGTAACCGTCAAAAAATTTACTAGTTAAGCCTGGAACACAAGGTACTTATGTTTCATAAACATTTAACGTAAAAGCCAAGCAACAAAAACGAAAGGAGGTATATATTGTGGTGATCATTTTGGCGTTTGAAGTAGATGCCTATATTTCAAAAAATTATTCAACAAAATGCCGAAAAATATGCAAAGAAAAATAATATTTGAAGTAAACGTAATTTATATTGTGTTTCACCTTTTATCCAGCATTTTTAACTTCTTTTATGAATGTTCCAAACAACGTAGCTTTATAATGACAAAAACAGGTATGTTTTTGACGTCATATTAAATTCGAAGTGAAATGTTTAATTAAGGACACAACGTTTAAATTCAGTTTGAGAAAATAAAGCAACATTATCCGATGTGCTCTATGGCTAGATATAATTTTTATTCGGTAAATTCTACAGTACAAGCATAACTGTCAGTATATAATTAAAGTAAAATATTTCTAAAAAGTAATTCAAGTAATTTTCGGTATTTGAAATATATTTTATTATATGGAAATTCTACTAGAACTCAATAGGTGTGCTCAGACCTTTTTATTAGAGTGGGCCAAGTGTGGATGTGTGTATGTGTGTGTTAATGTATGTTTGTATAGGTGCGGATGAATGTGTAAGGAAAATGATTATTGAAGAGAATCGCGATAAAATATAAACCTTTTATTTTCATACACAAAAAAAAACAACAAAAATAATGAGGAAACTCGTTTATAGCCTTAATCTTCGGCTGCCAGATATAAGGTTTTTAAATTCATCAATAATTAAATCGTAAATGGGATTATTTGTTTTTTCTTGCTCTACATATAAAAAAAATAAGATAATCCAATCGCTTCTGTGACATGGTATTTTTTAATTTAGATTTAATTTGAGTCATTTTCGAAAACAAGTTACAGGAATTACAGAAAATATTTTTTAGAGTTCAAATAAATTAGAATAAATTTTGTACCTATCGCAGCCAATAACCAATTTATTAATTCAATGATGTTGCCTCCTTTAGGGACAGATTCATCAAAAAAATAATATTGCATTCTGCCATTAGTTCAATTTGTTTTATCTTAAATTTTGTTTCCAAGATTGTAAAGTCGACATCAACGTTAAAGTTTAAATTTAGTATTTCGCCGATAATTAAAATTAAATTGGTCGTTTCCTGGTTAAAACGCTCATCAGTCCCGAATATAAGGATAGAAAGTATTACCTTTAATGTCTTCCTTTTTGTTTTCAAATTCATGTTGGTTTTTCAACAACAAACAACCAAACAGATTATGATTTTATTTTTCGAAAAAATAGTAGCTTAGTTTTTATTCACGTCTGTAAACTTTATTACACCAGGGCAGAATTACAAAATCATAAGGTTTAATCACAGCTTATATACCCAAAAACATAATAAGCTGTGGTTCAATTACCCCTCTTCGACCGCCTACAATGGCATGGGTTCTATTCAAACTGGAGTCAACTTGATGCATGTAGTATCAAATACAAGGTGTGTACTGTGGACCTTTTTTTAGTCGTCAAGTTTTGCAATGAGCGGAATCATTTTTCTAGAAATTCCTAACAGTAATATTTATTACCACCCCCCCACCCCCTCCTTGGGACTGCTTTGGATCTGCTTTTTATTTCGACACACCTTTAAAACCTCGAAGTGTCCATAAGTGTCCGTGCAAAACTGAAATATCAGCCATATTTCTACTATGATTTTTCATAAAAGTAATTCCAATTTAGCCTCAACGTCATACATCTCTTTATTCTGCGGACTTGGTGGGCGCGAGCAGCAGTCGAGTCAACGATGTTTGATATTTAGAGAAAGCCAACACTTTCTGGGAAACTGAAAGTAAATAAAAAAGTTATTCTTGTGATTAAGATTTATTTATTGATATTTAATTTTAATCTAATAATAAGCTCAGATTTAATTAGATCAAATGACATGCGATTTCGCTCTTTAGAATACAGATTACTGACCAGGCTCAATACCCTTTCGCAGTAAGCATTGCTTACAGGAATTGATAGCACAAAGGATATTAATTTTTTCAAATTTTTAAGATCGTTTTGTCATTCGACATATCTTTGGGTAAGTGTTCAAATATTTCTCGAAGACAGCAGTAGTCAGTATATAGAGCATCACTATCAATGTCATTAGAAATATTAAGCACGTCGGGCAACTCGGAGAGCTCTTCCCATGTAAATAAATTTGTTTTTTTTAAAGTTAATACGCTATAAGCTTCTTATATAAAGAGTTGCCAGAAAAATCATAGCGATCTTGCAAGTATTGAATTGCTCGCCTTAAAAACTATTCAGCTTCAACACAAAGAAGAGATTTCTCAGTATCGGAAATTTTTCTTAATAAGGTTTTAATTTTGTTCCGAAGAATTTGTCATCATATCTCTCTCTAAGGTGGCTCATTAATCTTCTAATTACACTATCAATTATGATTAATGACAGTGCATCATTTTCCAGTGCTAATATAGCTGCATTCAACCCCGACATTACGTTGTACACAAAGTACAAATATGCTTCAGACATCCCTTCTTGTCTATATTCGTCGATCTCTGCATTCTTATTATTATCAATATTAGTTAGACTTTTAGAAACAAATTCCCATATTTTCTTTCGACATTCACCTTCCCCTTTTAATAAAAGTTACTGCTTCACAGCAGGCTAGCATTGCATTAAAAGATTTAAGGAAAGCAGAAGAGATAACCATCTAGTTGGTACATGACGGAGAAGGTGTTTGTACCTCGACACTTGCGAATAAGAAACATTCTTCTAGTTTCTCGGTTTTCGTAGAATACTCATTGAATGTCTTTATAACGGTGCTTCCGATATCTACTGTCAAAGCTTTAAGGGCATATTTGACGCAGTTGTTAATTACATGGGAGTTACAGGCCTTAATCAAATGATTGTTGGTTTCTTGTAATTTTTGAAATACTGAATTGTGAATGCCAAAAATTCACAGACGCGTTGTCCGCACTGTAAGCAGCTAACTGAGACAATTTCAAACCATTTTCTTCTGTCACTGTTTTGATTTCTCTAAATATATCCTTGGACGGTTCAAATTAGCCTCATAAAAATCCAACAGTTTTCTGTACATCTGAAGCTAGTTTTATCTGGCAGTCGAGGCTGTTGTAACTAATGCTATGAGTTACATTGTGAAATACACATATCAACTCAGCTTTTGAGATCTCATTTCCCTCATTGCTTCCTTGAAGATTGCTTGATATTTTCTGTGCCATTTCAAGTTTACAATGTTTATTTGTCTGTCTGTGTTTGTCTTAACCCAGACTTCCCTTATACTTGATTGAAATATCAGTTTGACACAATTTACAAAAACCGGTATAATCATCTTTCTTTTGTATCCATTTGGAGAAATGAGGATGACTTTCCCAGTGGGTAGAATACGTTGTATAACACTTTTTTTTTGATAGTCCAGGCTGTCCAGATCCAGTCTCTTTTTGTTTCTCTTGCGATGGGTCAAATTCAAACATTATCAGAAAAAATGTAAACAATGTTACCACCACTACCACCCGCCACCATGCCAAAATTTTAGGTCTCATCCAACTTCTAAACGTAATTTTTATAAAACAGCTTTTTTGTTTTATAACAAATGTTATTATACCTCTTATATGATTTCACCGCCATAAAAATAGTTTTACATTTAGGTAGGAAAATAGTTTAAACCACGTTTATTACAAATTGGCAAGACCCTTCTAATATTAAATAATGCACAATCAAAACGTACCTATCAAACTTACCTATTTCAGTTAAGTGTCTTTAAACCAATATTTTTGCAAGATTCTTCTAACAAAAGAAAATAAAACAGATACATAAATTGATAAAAACTCAAAACACGATGTTTGCCACTTGCACTCGACCGTAATTCGCCGATCAAGGGACAAGACAAATGAACGACTCTGAATCGGAACCGTTGAATGGAGCTCCGAATTTACTCGAAACCCGAACGTTCTCAAGTATCGGTGCGCGGCGTACGGACTATGGCGGGACGGGTTCGACGTTCCAGAACGTAACGTTGCCAATGTTGCCAGCGTCGGGAAATTTTGTATATTTTTATCCGCAGTCAGGAGACTATCTGACAACCCTAGATACATCACGTAATGTAGTCACATAACAAGGTGCTGATATTTAAATATGAAGTAATAGATTTTAATCGTTCTTTGGATCATAATCACAGTACTATATAAGGTACTGTACTGAATAAGGTAAGATCAAAAATGAAAATTTTCTGGCTATTGTATAGTAAAAACTCTTAAAGGCAGATTGTCCCTAACCTCGTGATCCTTTACGTTACTCTAAGAACTTTAGAATTGTTTTGAAATTTTACTTTTACAATATCTGTTCTTGAAATTATTGGGTTGTATGATTATTATTTTGCCAAGACTATTAAAAAATATTTTAACCTATGCACTTGGTTTCAAGGTGCAAAAGGGTTTTTATATATATTATTATCTTAAAGTTACAAAAAAAAAAGTATTATTTGTTTTTGCCTCCCCCTGGACAAAATCCTACGTATTTGTTTGTGCGCAACCTGTATATGCAATGTAAAACCTAATAATAACAACACAACGTCGACATTGCTTTTAATTATACTACATTTATAGGACGAAAGCCTTCACGGGTGTAGTCAATTAAGAAATCATGGTTCTTGGGAGTAGACCGTGTCAAAATGGAAACACTTTCCTAGTGCAATCGAAGGCGAAACGTCGTAAAGTAATTCCATTTTGACACGGTCTAATCCCAAGAACCATGAATTCTTAATTACACTACATATCTCAAGAAGATTTTCCAACTCTGCTCAAAAAAAAAACGAAGCTCGATTATTGATTATATTTGCAAATTGTGTGGTAGGTCCTGAACAAGCAAAGACCGACTGATTTCACTCCGAATAGAAATAAAAAAGCCACAAAATGCCATAAGGAAAAAATAAGTTTATATAAGAAACAAAATATTTATAAATACATATCGGGGTACATATAGTAAATTAAAGTTATTGCCACCCGGCACCAAAAAAGACCTCTTACAAGTAAGAATCACAAACCATTTGGTGGCAAGTTATAATTATACAGCCACCACGACAGTATGCTGGTTGGTTATGTTTGGTTTAAATTAATCTTTAAAAGAAATTATATTCACGAATTTAAAATGTATTTGTCATATTCTCCTAAATGTGTTGGTACTTGAAATACTTTTTAGTACTTCAATTACCACACAATATGTACTACAACAAAAAATACACTAACGTTTATAACTATATACCACTATTGCAGTTATGGCACTATTGTTTGCTGAAAATTATAATTATTCATCATGTCACAACTATGTACGTTAATTTTAAAAATCTTCCTAATGTCAAATGTCAGTGTCTAGAATCCAGATGCGGTTTTGCCGCTAAATCTGGCGGTTTTTACTACATGATTAAGGGTTTTGTTTATAATTTAGCGGCTGACGGAATTTCTGACGTTTTTAACTAGTTGAGGAAATGTTTAGCTTTTATTTGTATTTTTACATGCAAACCGATATGTGTACCTAAATGCAAATTTTAGAAATAGATACAGCAACCAAAACTGGTAGACAATGCTGCATAAAGTATTCGAGTATATGGACCGATGTAATCTTTACGCTCCGATTATCACTTCCTTTTTCTCACTCTTTAAATCTCACCGAATTATCGATGCTCCGAGAGTTACTTACCAATGCGCAGGGGCGGGATGCTTTTTGGTCTCTGTCTCTGTGGTTTATATTTACAATTGTTTATTTTATTTATTTATTTTTTACCGAAATGCAGCATTTTTCTTGGCGAGCACGCAGGTAAATATTTGACAGTGTATGCCCATTATGGGTAGGTACCTATATTTTTAGGGTTACCTTGCAGACGTCTGGACTTTCGTAAGTTTGTCGTGTTTGTTTGGTTTCGTCCCTACTGATAAGTTACGGTTAAGTTTCTCAATAGATTTTTCATGTTTTTTTTAGAAGCGTCTTAACAACCCGATTTGTCTTCCAAAATGTTAAATAAAATTGGAAAAAGATGTTAGATTCTAGCGGTTTTTTAAGGTTACATTAGTGCTGGGACATCGACGCATAACATCGATGTTGAACATCGATGTTGACATCGGAGAACAACATCGATGCCTTAAAAACATTGGCTATTAAACATCGATGTTTCGTAAACATCGATGCTATACTTACTCTTATACAGTGCGCCTGGTAAGTGGTAATGCAATCGTAAAATCGCTATAATACGATATTTATTATATTTAAATATTCAGAAGATTTATTTTAATTTTAATTTATTAAAGACAATATTAATATTCTTTTTACAGGTTATTTTAGATAATTTATTAATTAATAACTTGACAATTTCAATAAAACGTATTATGATAAAAATGAATATATTAATAAAAATAAACAAATATTATATTGTATTAAAAAATTAAAATATTGAAGATACAACATCTTACATGTAATACCGAACTTTTAGTCTTATATTGACATTTATCAACATTAATTATAGGTCCCAATATTGTTTGTCGACAGATTGCAGAAAAAGAAATTGGGAAATCCGTTTACCTTGCGAACTATTTCTTTTTTGAGTTATGGTTTCGCCTGCTTTAGAAAAAAGTCGTTCGGATGGCACTGAAGAAGCTAAAGTTGATAACATTTTTAACGCAAGTGGCGCCAAACGTGGGTAATAGTGCTGATTATGTTGCCACCATTTTATAGGATTTACTTCGAGCGGTTCCATAGAACTTTTCAAATAAAGAGTTACTTCTGATCGATCGCTTTCTGCACATAAGCCCCCTACATCTCCTTTTTCAATTACTAGGCGTTTATGATCACTCCATAAGCTGAATGTGGCTGCTTCTAAAAAACAGTTAAAGTTAAACTATTACTTTATAAAACTTAAAAATGTTTAACTTACTATTATCTGTATTCCTTTGTTGTTGTCCTTCATCGTATTGTTTTCGTTCCGTACTTCGAGGGAGTTTCATCAAAAAATCAAAATTCTACAGCTCTTGCACAGTGAAGAGGATTTTTGAAGTAAATTTTCTTAAAACGGGGGTCAAGAAGTGTTGCAACTGCTAAAATGTTTATCTGTTCAGCAACGGTTAATCTTTTGTTGATTTCCGATGTCAAATGTAATTTTAAAGTTTTTCCGACCGAGGAATCTTCCGTTTTAATTTTCTCGAGGCACAGCTGAAGATTGTAGACAATAGGTATAATGGTATTTCCTGTAATATATTTTGACCCAAATATTTCGCGAGTCGCAGATTCAAAAGGTTCGAGTAAGTTCTGCGCAATTTCAAGTTCCCGAATTTCTATTGCTGACAACATAGCCGGGGCTGTAATTTCTGTATTTACGATGGTATTAATGTGTATTCGTAACTTTAAAAATCGCTGGATCATAAAATATGTGGAATTCCAACGAGTTGGAACATCCTGTTTAAGTGTTAACTCGTTTTTTTGTGCTTTTCTTAACGCATCTGACGCAACGACGCTTTGCTTAAACCACCTTACTATTCCTTTAACTTTTTTAATGATTTCAGATAATTCCTCAGTTTGTTCGAGCGACTTTGTTACGACTAAGTTCAATAGGTGAGCAAAACATACAATATGTCTTTTTTTGCCAAAAGCAAGATCTACTGCTTTCGTCATGTTGGCAGCTCCATCAGTAACAACACAATTAATGTTTTGATCTGGTACCTCCCATTCTTGGCATACGTTTTTTAAGCACTCTGCAATATACTCAGATGTATGGCGTTCCTCTAGTTCATAGATCCCTAATGTTGCATCTGTAATTTTATCTTTATCGAGGAAGTGTAACGTGACTCCAAGAAAACTTTTAGATTTCATAGTTTCCGTCCAAATATCGCTGGTTAGGGTAAAATTATCGGCCTTTTTAATTTTATCTTTAAAAAGATTAGCAATTGCTATGTACTTATTATCAATTAGTTTGGACATAGTTTTTCGAGATGGTAACTTGTATTGTGGACAGATGGTGTGCATAAGTTGTACAAATCCCTCATTTTCAACAATTGCAGTTGGTTGATAATCGCGACATATCATAAACATTACTGAATTTGTGATTTGATGATATTTTCTTCCACCAGCTGTGTAAGATTTCAAGTTGGAAATACTGTCACTGATGGTGCTCTGCTTTTGATGTGGATAGGTATTTCTGGAATATGGGACGAGAGAACTGAAAGAAGAAGATTCTGATTGTAATTCTGAATTTGATTCTTCCGCTTCTTCCTGTGACGAGTTTATTAATACGATGGCTGGGTCATCTGGGTCAGATTCTGTCTCCATCTGAATACTGGTTGAAGTTGAAGGGATAGCTAAAGGAGCTACATTTTTAGTTTGATCTTTTTTAGTTTTCGAAGTGGAAGGAGTTGAAACGAAGCAGCTCGAAATTGTTTGTTGAGATTTAAGGTGGATCTCTGACTTTGCCACAGCGCTTGCCACAGCGTCTTTGTGCATAGCTTCTAAATGACATTTTAGGTTTGATGTGTTTCCCGAGGTTTTAATTTGTTTCGAACAAAATCTACAAATCGCAAAATTCTTGTCTTTGCCCTTTTCGAAATACTGCCAGAAGTTGCTTTTGGGTGGCATTCCTAAAAATATATTATTTCTAATCAATTTTATTTTTACAGGGTCATCTTTTTTATTTTATAGAAAAAAAAATACATACAAAAGTTTTATGTTAGAAAGTAAATGCATTTTACATATACAGGGTGTTTCAAACAATCTGGGCATGATCCTACTTTCTTAATTGGGGCCCCATTATTTTATTTGATTTTTGAAATTCTACTCGAAATTCTAAAAAAATATATATTAAAATAATGGGGTACCAATTTGGAATAAGAAATTAGACCACGCTTAGACATTTTGGAACACCCTGTATATGTAAAAAGCAACTAAAAAAAATTACTTCTCATCATAAAATGTTTGTATTTATTTTTTTTCTCTCTAAAAATAAAAGAGATCGAGGGGTGGCGAATTATGAGGAATGACCCTGTACCTACATATATTTTTTAAACTTACCTATGGCTAATCGCTTTTTAAAACACTACTCACTAGCAGGAAAAACCTATTAAACTTATTCTTATTATTCCCTATCACTAGTCACACTGACACGATAAAGGGAAAAGCAGGAAGGCTCACTAAACTAAGCTAGGCTAGGCAGAGGCTGAAGGCTGAAGCTAAAATATACTAAAAGGAAAATGTCAAAAGAATTATGTAAAAACTACGAACACGAACAAAAACTATAATCCAATAAAAGTGCTTATGATATCGTATATAGCGTCGATGTCGATATTAATAATATTAATATTAATAGTACGTGTCAAACGTGCCGCATAAAAATAATAACTACAAAAATAAAATCCTATCATTCATCATTCCTATCCTATCTATAATATTACCTAATTCCTGTTTCTTATATCCTGTACCATGCTGCATTTGATAAATTTTCTTGTAATTCAATATTTTTTTCTGATATTGCGAGAATTCCTAGAAGGGCCTCAATGCCTCACATTATCGCACCAGATAACAAGAAACAATATAAATAAAATATAATAGTATACACGATAACACTTAACATTCCTATATTCCTAACCTAACAATAACAAAAACACTGAGAGCGCCAGAATCAGCTGAAACTGCTGAAAGTGAGCTGATCGCTGATTATCAAAGAGAAAACAAATTGTCCTTACCGTCATTAAATTTTATTGGTTTTGTTATTTTGTTTACGAGAAATAAAACGACATTGCGAAATACGCGAAATCAGGCCCAATAAACGTTATGAACAATGGAATACTTTATTGTGAGTTTATTATTTAAGTGAATAATGAATAATCAAAACAAAGCTGAAAGCTATACTAAGATTTAACTACATTTGCAATATTTGCATGCTACGCTACATTAGTTAGTCATTAGTACTGAGTACTGATTAAAGGAAAACTTAAATATTTAGTCTTTATACCAGTCCTTTTCAGTCTTAGTGTCAGTCAGTCTTCATATAAGTTCATTTTGATTTTAAAATAAATTAATCAAGAACGTTTGCTCTGCAGAGTGCATATTAAACTGCATTGCATAGTTGCATACCTCTAACCAATATGAGCAAAGTGTGCCTAATATTTACTTTTGTTTTTGTTTTACTGGGTATGTCAGTTACGTGGTGTGAAAGTGTTCTTTTACCGTGCACGGATAATGTTGGACCTGCCGATATAGCTTTAGCAAGAAATATTTTAGATAGAGCAATTCCTCCGGGCTATACTTTGACTAATTTACAACCACGGGTCACCACGGGCAGAAATCCCCATAGATGGGTTGGATACTTCTCCAGAAACGACAATCAATACCATTCAGATTGTTTATTTTTGGTAAACACAAAAAAGGATTTCAAACGATATTGCCCCCAGGGCAGTGAGATTAGCGTAGTTGCTGCTAACCTTGGTCCCAATGCCAACAACAAAAACATTGAGGTAGAATTTCTGGTCAATTGTTATTGCACCAAAATTGCTCACCGTAGAAGAAGAAGTAATTACTACAACTATCCATGTCATCGCACAGGCTACACCACAGAAAAAACCACCTGTACGGGTACATAGAGGGTTCCAGAACAAAGAAAAAATATTCTAGATAGGTATAACTATAAACGTACCTGTCTGTTTGAAAGTGGTAGGTAATGTTGTAACATCAATAAAAGAAAAATCTTGGACTTCCATTACCTTTAATTTTATTTTTCACAACGTTTCGAATGAGGTGTATCTTCATTCGTTTTCAAGTGATAAATGACAATAATTCTAAATTCTAAGACTACGAGCTTATATACTAAAGCGAGAACCCATAAACCGTGGAGTGCACTGATATTGTCATTTATCACTTGAAAACGAATGAAGATACACCTCATTTGAAACGTTGTGAAAAATAAAATTAAAGGTAATGGAAGTCCAAGATTTTTCTTTTATTGATATAAACGTACCTACCTAATACTACCTATCTACCTATCTTATCCTATTCTAAAATATATTAAAATATGATGTTATATTAAAATTATTAAATAAATTAATAATAATAAAGTATGATAATGTGTTTTGACAACATCGAACATCGAAAGCAATCATCGATGTTGACAACGATGTTTACGACCTGAAACATCGATGGCCAAAACATCGACATCGTCAATAAAACATCGATGTTTCAAAAACATCGATGAACATCGCCCAGCTCTAGGTTACATCTAACGGGACCATAGTCCCAACCATTGACAACACTGGTCATTTTAAGTTATTGTTCATTACTGACAAGGTGATATGCAGTGCAGTTATTGAAAAAAAAAGAGTTTTGAGGTAAACTTGACAAAACTGGAACTACTAAAAGCAATGTTAGATTGCCCCTTAAGGACATAAGTACTGTACCGACTGTACGGCTATTTTCTTACTTTATTGTTGATCACGAAAGGCGGGCTGGAAAATGAAATGAAAACCCGGCCGCTTAGAAATGAGTGTGGGTGGTAGATATACCTACTAAGTGACTAAAAACGAAAAATAAAAAGAAGTATACTATAAATTACTCCTTTTGAACTCTCTTTGTAAATTAAAAATTTGATTATAAAGCTATTTTCAGGAAACCTAACCTTAAAAATCGTATTTCATCTATTTTCTATATACCAACATTCCTATGCACAGTTGCGAAAAAACAAAATGGAATTAGGTTACAAACTCAAATATATTAAATGAATTTTAATTTGTTGTTTGTTGTTGAACAAAAAGTAAAACCAACATACCTATTTCATCTAAGAAAAAAGGTTTTACCAGCAAATTGATGGCTGTGCGATAAGTGCCTCAACATCCAGCATACGCAGAATTCGTAGTAAAAAACCCGGAAGACAGCATGTTGAAATTTCGACTTTTGATGTACCTTTCTTTATAAAATTCAACTTTTAGCTTTTGAATATGTTGAATGTATGTCATGTCTCAAAACTAAATGTCATATATTGTGCCAGAGAGTTTGTTATGAGTGTTTTGTTTGTTTATATATTATTATGATGCACTGGAGATTACCTTCTTAGAACCAGATGAAGACAAAAACTTGCTAAAACGTCTAAATAAAAAATGTAAGTGCGGATTATATATGAAAAATGAGGACCACAATACCCTAGAAAACTGTTGTACTGTATATATATATATATATATATATATATATATATATATATATATATATATATATATATATATATATATATATATATATATATATATATATATATATATATATATATATATATATATATATATATATATATATATATATATATATATATATATATATATATATATATATATATATATATATATATATATATATATATATATATATATATATATATATATATATATATATATATATATATATATATATATATATATATATATATATATATATATATATATATATATATATATATATATATATATATATATATATATATATATATATATATATATATATATATATATATATATATATATATATATATATATATATATATATATATATATATATATATATATATATATATATATATATATATATATATATATATATATATATATATATATATATATATATATATATTGTGACCCCATTATTTAATAGTCATTTTATTTGTGAATAGTCTTAAGTATTATATATTCATTAGTCTAGAGATAGTTTGACACGTAAATGCAATATTTAGACATACATTATATTTCGGCGGAACCTTCCGACAAAAGCTGCTTTAATGGTCGTTTATTGCAAGGGAAATTCTAAGTAAACAATATGTATTTTAAATTCTACTTCAAATTCTATTTTATGCACGTTCTTCCGCCCCAAATATTATTATACCCGAAAAAACCTATCATAAACTCATTTACACTATGTCGATAAAGCTTGGGAAGGTTCAGCTATAAAAACATTAAAAGAAACCATTGTAGTACAGTAAGCAGTGGCGTAGCAAATACTCCCCAAATTACTTTTATAGACACCTTTTTAAATCAATTTTACAGATACGCCACTGCATCTCAAATTAGGGAATTCATATAAAAATAAGTTCTAGGTAGTCAGTATAGAGCAGGTCAGTCATTATGTCAGTACTATATTGTCAGTAGAATTAAGTCAGTAGACACAGTAAGAGTAAAGATTTGTTAGAAGTACGAAGTGTCCCTCTTGTACAGAAGATAATAGAGAGATTTGAAACAAGTTGAAGTGTTTACATTTACTACCAGTGCTAATACAAAATACTAAAATTATCAAATCAACAGTGGTGGCATTCGGCGAGTAATAAAAATATTAAAACATAACATTGGTGGCAGCGGATCTGGATATACTACCCCTTGTTTTCTGAAGGAGCGCCTAGAACGCAGCAGGAATCACACCAGTTAAACCACATCGGTATACCAAAGACAGGAAGTTTCAACAGGCTTGGAGGAGCGCCCAGTACGCAACAAGTTTCGAGAAGAAGAAAGAAAACGAGGAAATTCGCCTTACGTTCCAGCTAACTAAGGATGAAGCTGTAAGTTTTTTCTTTTATTTTCCTGTTGTGGTGACACTATTTGTTTTTTTTTTATATGTTATGCATTTTTGAAATTATATAGATATATTTATTTTGTGAAAGGTACTGCAAATACGTTGTGTGTTGAAAAAGTAATTGAATAATCGACCGTATAACTTATCTATATTTAAATTTTTACCCAAAATTTTTATTAGTATTTAATCTTTATAATTTTAACAAACAAAAAAATGGCTGAAAGAAAAGATGCAATTGATGTATTAAATTTAATAAATTCATTTGACGGCTACGGCGATGGAAATTCTCTTCAATTTTTTCTAAAAAAACTGTGACGCAGTAACGCATATTGTGAAAGAAAATGAAAAAAATAAATTAGCTAAATTAATTTTTGGTACTAAATTAAAAGGTATAGCTCAAGAGGTGACACAATATAAAGAATTTTTAAATTGGGACGAAATTAGAGATTTTCTTTTAGAACAGTTTACGGATAAAACACCGCCTTCTCATTTTTTAACTCAAATAATGAATATAAAACAAAACTTTAGGGAAACCGTTACAGAATATGGAGATAGATTAAGATACCTGCATAATAAATATAAAGAAACTTGTCATTTAAATTATGAACATAATTCTGCTAAGGTATTAATAGAAAATTTAGAGTCAATTTTAGTAAACATGTTTAGACAAGGGCTAAATGATGAAAAAATACAAATTCGAGTAATTGTTGAAAACACAACAGATTTAGACAGGGCATTATCATTAGCAATCGAAATGGAACTCGAAAACAACGTTAGAGCAAAAAATTCAAATTTTAAAAATGTAGGTTTTGTGGGTCAGGGAAATAGAAATTTTAATAACCAAAATCCTAAACTTTTGTGTATGTTCTGTCATAAAAATAATCATATAACTTCTCAATGTAGGCAACTTATACAATATGAACAAAATATGGGAAGAAATAATTTTAATAATCCTAATTATCAAAGCTTCAGTCCACAACAACATTTTAACGCAAATTCTTCAAATGGGCAAAATTATAACGGGGAACAACCTATTAATGCTAGAAGTAATTTTTCTTACAGGGGAAAGGATAATCATAATTACAATCAAAATACAAATTCACGAAATTTTAACAATTATAATGGGAACAATTATCGTCAAAATTATACCAATCCCCGTAGTTCAAACAGACCTCAAATGCTTTCAGAGATACCTCAACAACAGCGACGATACCGTCCTAACTATAATAATGAACCTGTCAATAATTCTCATCAAATACAAACTATAACGTCTCTACCCCCCAGTAGCCTCCAACACAATCTTAGTATTTCTCCTCCACAACCAACTACATCTGTCCAAGAATTTTCGGGAAACGACAACGAAGCCTTGGTTGTGAACAACCCGCCAAGCGCTTCGTAAAAAGTTCAATCAGTATAAACAGTAGCTGTTCAAATAATAAGAATCCACTAGAACATATTAAAATCAAACCAACTCGTAATGATTCAAATAATATGTCTCCTAAGTCAGTATTATTCTCTAATAATTGTAAACAGTTAGATATAATTGAAATAACTTCATTGGGCACTAAAAAGTCAGAATTGCAAATTTTGTTAGATACAGGGGCTGATGTTTGTTTATTAAAGGAGTCGATTTTACAAGACTATTCAAAGTTAGATCAAAACTGTATTATTGAACTAAAAGGTATAAATAAAGAACCGGTTTTTACGAAAGGTCTATATAATGTAACAATCCAATTAAAAGATAATAAAATATTAATTCATCCTTTTCATATCGTACCAGATAGCATTCCTATAAAAAATGACGGAATTTTAGGCCGCGATTTTTTGCAAAAATATAAAACTAAAATTAATTATGAAGAAGAAACTGTTTATTTTGAGGACAATTGCTTTAAGATTTTGCCTTCAGAGACTTTAACGACTATACCCCCAAGATGTGAAATGATAACTTATGCTTTGGCCAACGTTTCAGGTACTGAAGGTATCGTAAAATCGAAACAACTTGCTGAAAATCTCTATATAGCTTCTTCTTTGACCAAAGTACATAATCATAAATGTTGAATTAGTATTTTAAATATATCTAATGAACCCTTAACAATTGCGTTACCCAGAGTTAACGTACAACCTATCACTAAAGGTGAATTTGACATTATAGAGTTTAGTGATAATAATAATAATAATATTGAAAATAACACGAATATAAATTACTTTGAACGTTTAGAAAAACTGAAACATTCTCTCAACTTAGAAGGATTAAATGTCGAGGAAACTAACTCACTTCTAGAAATTTGTGAAAATTTTATCGATATTTTTTATTTAGAAGGTGATAAACTCTCTTGTACAAACACAATAAAACATAAAATTTCTACAGACCCTACTAAGGGACCTATTAATATTAAACCCTATAGATTACCTTTTCAACATCGGGAGGTTATAAAAGAACAAACCGATGCAATGTTAAAGGATGGAATAATTTCTCCGTCTTACAGTCCTTGGAATAGTCCCTTATTAGTAGTTCCTAAAAAAACTGATTCATCAGGTTTACCTAAATTTCGCGTGGTCGTAGATTTTAGAAAAATTAATGAAATAACTGCAGGGGATGCATTTCCATTACCTAATATTACAGATATTTTAGACCAATTAGGAAAATCGCATTATTTTACAACTTTAGATTTAGCCAATGGATTTCATCAGGTTCAAATGGACGAAAATGATAAAAATAAGACAGCTTTTAGTACTTCTACGGGGCATTTTGTTTACAATAGGATGCCTTTTGGCCTAAAAGGAGCTCCGGCGACCTTTCAGAGTTTAATGAATGCGGTCTTAAGCGGTCTTAGTGGCATAAAATGTTTTATTTATTTAGATGATGTCGTAATTTATGCTAATAATTTAAAAGAACATAATGAAAGGTTAATTGAGGTATTTGAACGGATTCGGGAGCATAATTTAAAGCTTCAACCATTAAAATGTGAATTTTTAAGAAAAGAATGTTTGTATCTAGGTTACATTATAACAGATTATGGCATCAAACCTGATCCTTCAAAAGTAGAATGTGTTTTACAGTTTCCTCAACCAGTAAATCAAAAAGAGGTAAAATCATTTTTAGGGCTTGTCGGATATTATCGAAAATTTATAAAGGATTTTGCGAAAATTTCAAAACTTCTTACCAAATTGCTCAAGAAAGATAAGGAATTTAAATGGGACCATGCTTGTGATATTTCATTTCAAACGCTTAAAAATAACATTACTTCTCCTCCTGTACTACAGTACCCAGATTTTTTAAAAGAATTCATTATAACTACCGACGCAAGTAATTATGCGATTGGTGCAATTTTATCACAAGGAAAAGTTAATAATGATCGACCTATAGCTTATGCTAGTAGAACTCTTAATAAAGCCGAACAAAACTACTCAACGACATGACATTTTCGACCATATGTTTTTGGAACAAATTTTAAGATAGTTACGGATCATAAACCTTTACTTTATGTATTTAACATAAAAGACCCTGGGTCGCGTCTTACAAGATTTAGGTTAAAATTGGAAGAATACAATTTCGAAATTATTTATAAGGCCGGAAAGTTAAACACAAATGCTGATGCCTTAACTAGAATGATTAAAACGGTAAACGCTGACATGATAACAGATTATCAAAAATTTTTAAATTATCTGCAAACACATATTGTTATTAACACAAAATTAAAAGAAAACAACGCTAATTTATTTCAGATAAATAATTCAGATCCTATAATATTATTTTTTCCCAAATTTTTTAACAAAGAGCAATTTAATATTTTGGAACAAAATAATCAGATTAAACAATTTCTTGCATCATACAACGTTCAAAACGATTTAAAAATACCTTCCGTCTCTCAGTACCAAAACAACGACTGTAATATATTTATACTCCATGATAATGAAAATATGTTAAATGACACAAATTATGAAAATATATGGTCTTGTCTACTAAAGTTAAAAAATCTTGTAAGTAACAAAAAACTTAAATTGTCATTTATTAAATATCATTACAACCCGTTAGTAAAATGAGAAATTATTTATCCCATGATAAGATATATTTTTAAAAACTCTAATGTAGATATAACAGTTTACAATAATAATAATATAAAACCCTCTGAATCTGAAAAGGAAACTTTATTAGAAGAATTCCACAACTCTCCTTTAGGCGGTCATCAAGGAATTGCCCGTACACATAAAAAATTATCCCAATTTTATACCTGGAGAGGCATGAAAAAAGACGTAAAAAGATTTATAAAAAAATGTGAATCTTGTCAAAAAAAACAAATTATCGCGAAAAACAAAAATGCCAATGGTCATAACTTCAACCGCGACTAAACCTTTTGAAAGATGTTTTCTCGATATTGTTGGTCCCTTACCTGAAACGGAAGCAGGTAACAAATATATTCTTACCTTCCAAGATGACCTGACAAAGTATAATATTAATGTCCCTATAAAAAATCAAGAAGCCTCAACAGTAGCTTATTACTTCGTAACGAAAATAATTTGTCTATATGGACTACCTGAAACTCTAATTACCGATCAAGGTTCAAATTTTTTAAGTGAAATCTTTAAAAATACTTGCAAACTTTTAAAAATAAAAATGGTTCAAACTACTAGTTATCATCCAGAATCCAACGGAGCTTTAGAACGTTCTCATAGAGTCTTAGAGGAGTATTTAAGACATTTTATCAAAGATAGTCAGGAAGACTGGGATAGCTGGATTCCATTTGCAACATTTACTTATAATACAACTCCGCATACTGCAACCCACTTTTCACCTTTTGAACTTTTATTTGGCCATACCCCTAATTTACCTACTTCAATTATTCAACCTATGAAAACTCAATACACATATGATGATTTTGTTGCCAATCTTAAACAAAAATTACAATATTCTAGCCAATTGGCTAAAGAAAATCTATTGAAAAGTAAAAGCGTTTCAAAACAAAATTACGGTAAAAATTGCAAAATTAGAGATTTTAAAATAGGTGATAAGGTGCTACTTTATGACGAATCAGTGCGAAGAGGCAGAAGCAAAAAACTCACATCCTTATGGCTTGGACCTTATATAATAATAGATAAAACTTCTGACGTTAATTTTATAATACAGAAAGGCAAAAACAAACAATGCGTCCATGCCAATAGATTAAAACAGTTTTATGATTAACACAAAGCAAAAAAAAAAAAAACATGTATAAATGTATTATAGAAAATAATTTAAAATATAAATGTATGTAGATAGTATTTTTAAATTTTATGTTTTCTCCTATTTCAGAATAATACTACTCAGTATCACTATATCTCTGAATACCTTTCGTTCTGATAATAGCGACGATTATAATGTCACATATTACGACCACAACCCAGGAATACACTTTGAAAAACTTGGAGAACTGCGACTCTATAATAACAAATGGAAGCTAATTACATATGTAGATTTTAACAACATTATAAATAAACTTCTTTTTCTAAAAAACTACAATAAAATAACCTCTGAATTATGTAATCATAAAAATTTTCAGTACCACTTATCCATTTGTGACACGTTTTTAAAGTCAACTAAATATAATTTTGATAAAATTAGCTCAGATTTAGAAACTTTACATCAAATGATAGGTTATAGTACTTTAAGTAGAAATAAACGAGGATGGTTCAATATTATCGGAAAGGCTACAAAAATTCTATTCGGTACTTTAGACGAAGAAGACGCGAAATATTATAATTCAGATTTATCGCAAAATGAGGGTTCAGCATTAGCTCTTTTGAAAGAGCAAACTAAAGTTGTCAAGTCTACACTAACAAATTTCAACAATACTATTGGAACCTTAGATTTTAATGAAAACATTTTAAAAAATAATGTTAAAATTCTTTCCAAACAATTAGAAAAAGAACAAAAAGATATTAAATTTTTAGACTTAAAAGGCAATCTAGAAGAACACATTACGCTGACAAATATGATGTTACATCAACTACAACTCGAAGTAATGACTTTGATTAATGCAATTCTTATTGCAAAAAAGGGTTTATTACACCCAGCAATTTTAACACCAGTTCACCTAATTGATGAACTAAAACAAGTTACGGATTCTCTTCCCCATGGTTTAGATTTTGCTGTGCCTCTTGATATAATGCATTCTAATCTTATATTAAAAACGATTGAACTAAAAGTTTACTTTGAAAATAATCATTTAATTTATATAATTAATATTCCTTTAGTTGAAGCACAATTATTCTATCTATATAAGGTATCGCCTTTTCCTAAGCTATTAGCCACTAATCAATTTGTTTTGATTCAACCATCTTCTAAATACATTGCAATAGACGAAACAAAACAGCAGTTCATAACTTTCTCTGATCTCGAATAAAATAAATTTATAAAAATAACGGATGATAAAATGATTTGTCAGCAACAAAAACCAGTTTCATTGGCTCATTTAGTGGAAAACTGTGAAATGAAGTTACTTCAAGTAACAAATAAAATTCCAGAAGTATGCGAAAAACATATATTAAATTCTAATAGAGGTATCTTTATTCAGTTACTTACAACTAATACTTGGCTGTTTGCAGTGCCTTGCCCTGAATCATTAACCATTTCATGTATTAATCAAAATAAACCAGTAGACGTTATTTTAAAAAATTGCGGCAGTGTCACCATAGGAAAACAGTGTAAAGCGTATAGTGTTTCAACGATGCTCGTGCCTCACGGTAATGCCTTTCAGTCGAAAATATTTAGTGAGTTTGTTCCGCCATTAGAAATTAGTGAGGACTGTTGTGAAAAAATAAAAAATAATAACATTAACCTGACAGAAATTTTAATAAACGAAATAATATATCTGTTGTTGTATTATTATTTATTGTTTACAAAATATATTCAAAATGTATAAGAAAAACTTCCTGTTGTGGAATAATACCAAATATTTGCGTAAGGGTAAATCAAACCATTGAACCATCCCCGAGAAGTAATAGATATATAGCTCAGTATACTAGTGAAACTAGGTATATCATACACGCCTCGCAGAGCTATTGGTCACACGTCCTCAAGACGATCAATTAGATAAGTAATAATATTATGTTTTATTATAAGTAATAAATTTCTTTAGTAGAATCTAAGTAGATTTAGAATGCCTAATTATTATAAAAAAAAAAACAGTTTTCAATATTATATAGGTTAGTATAATATAGAATAAGAACATAGTTCATAGCAAGTTTTGTAAAATCATTTCGAACATAATACTTTTGTTAAATATTAGTATCAATTACAAGGATGTATATTTTGTATCATAATTTATATTTTAACCCAGGAACGAAATTTTTTAACAATTTCATTATTATAAAATCTGTCATTTAGGGGGGAGGTGTTGTGACCCCATTATTTAATAGTCATTTTATTTGTGAATAGTCTTAAGTATTATATATTCATTAGTCTAGAGATAGTTTGACACGTAAATGCAATATTTAGACATACATTATATTTCGGCGGAACCTTCCGACAAAAGCTGCTTTAATGGTCGTTTATTGCAAGGGAAATTCTAAGTAAACAATATGTATTTTAAATTTTACTTCAAATTCTATTTTATGCACGTTCTTCCGCCCCAAATATTATTATACCCGAAAAAACCTATCATAAACTCATTTACACTATGTCGATAAAGCTTGGGAAGGTTCAGCTATAAAAACATTAAAAGAAACCATTGTAGTACAGTAAGCAGTGGCGTAGCAAATACTCCCCAAATTACTTTTATAGACACCTTTTTTAATCAATTTTACAGATACGCCACTGCATCTCAAATTAGGGAATTCATATAAAAATAAGTTCTAGGTAGTCAGTATAGAGCAGGTCAGTCATTATGTCAGTACTATATTGTCAGTAGAATTAAGTCAGTAGACACAGTAAGAGTAAAGATTTGTTAGAAGTACGAAGTGTCCCTCTTGTACAGAAGATAATAGAGAGATTTTAAACAAGTTGAAGTGTTTACATTTACTACCAGTGCTAATACAAAATACTAAAATTATTAAATCATAACAGTGGTGGCATTCGGCGAGTAATAAAAATATTAAAACATAACAATATGTATAAACAAAAAAAAGCGATTTAGGTCTGCAGATTAAAAGGAATTAATAAATCTTTAATTTATGGATGATAAAAACTTCAAAACAAAAAATCCTATATAAGGCAGAAGGGATTTCTTATAAAATAGGTAGAGTTTTGACACCGAACCTAAAACTTCTGCATTAGACAGAAAATCGAAAATGGATTATGTTACAATGTCTATACCCAATCGATAAACAATTATGAATGTAAACTTTTATATTCATTTTCACATTGCTGCTCAGAAGTTCTATAAAAGAGTTCTATTGTAGCTAGATTTACACAAGTCATTACACACAGATCTGGCAGTGGCTTATTTGCTATTTGTGTTGTCTCAACAAAAACAGCCCATATTTTCCAATGGATATTTGCTTGCAACAAATTAGGTTTTTATGTTTATTTATTAGTTCTCTTAATTACATTTAAACCGGATTAAAACCAAAAGTATTGTTATATAGTAAAATAAAAATCCCAACCTGGAATACAAAAAAGTTATTTGACGCGAAAACCGTCTTCGAACTATACACTAGGTGCAGGTGTAGTCAACCTTTGCTTATCTGAGAGCGTAATTTCGGGATTTAATCGGGTCGACAGCCGTGGAAAGAAATAAGTAGGTAGTAGTGAATAAAAAAGCGATACAAATTCACACATTTTTTTATGTATTAATTATAATGCGTATTTTTTGTTTTTTTTGCATTTGTTTTTCGATATTTTGGGAAAATAGGAAATGTATGCAAATGCCATGTCGCTGGAAACAAAACAAAATGGCAGATGTCTGGCTGACACGGAACAGCTTCGAAACTCCCGGTAACTTGTCTGGTTTTGGTTATGTACGTACCCGCATTTTGGAAATTGTTGGGGGGCTATTTTGTGATTGTTTAGTAATCATTTTCCAGCTTTATTCGCGCTTTTTATAGTGGTCGAGTCAAGTCAAGTCGAGTGGATAGTGGCCAGATGTGATGTACGTAACATACAGTGTTGCCACGTGACTTCTACGTTTATTAGCTGTTTATTGAATGTCTATTATCTGGAATTTGACTACCCTACATTGCGTATCCTTAATACATGCATAAAACGGAAAAAACTTCGGAATATGCTTAGCACAAAAATAGAACGTTTGAGTGTTGTAACGCATCATATACATTGTAGGTATGTGCCGCACATATCCTCATTGAAAATACCGCATATGCTTAGCATGTGTAAATGTTATATGAGTAACCTAATAAAAAATCCCATATTATGCCAACTTTTAAGAACACTGTATTTTATATTTTAATCAGACAAAATATCTTCACTTTTCTATAAAATTCACAAAGTTTTCACTTGAATTTATGTGGTAAATCTCTCTGACAAACGTTTCCTTTCTTGCTCCCTAAAATTTGTTGGTCTTTACTTGACCCCGCCAAACCAAAACGACTTTAAATACAGCAAATATCATATACAAGTCTACAAGATAACAGTACTTCTGCTGTACGTAATAAATACACATAAATATTGATTTGTATGTCGTTGGAGAGTGAATATTATACTCTTGCCAAGTACGGTCCTGCTTATTTTTTACATTTTCAGGCATCCTGCTTCATTTGACCTAGGGCGCATATACGACGAGCCGCTGTTGCCAAACCTTACATTATTATAATTATTGAATTGGTTAAGTAACGTAAACCCTAAAATGTGTTTTAAAAATCAGGACTTACCTATTTAATAAACAGGACAGACAGTTAAGAGTGTTATTTGAAGTATTATTCAATAAACAAAATTAAAAGAAAAAGAAATAATATATGTTAACTTTACAAGCTACGTTTTCTCCTTTACTGGCTAAAGTGCTACATCTGGAGCGAGTATGGCCCGCTACTCACGTAGCGGTACCAATTCACATATTGCCTTCACGCTTCTGCTACCTATCCATCTATGTATGCAACAAAAGTATCTATGTACTTTGAGGATGAATAACGTAAAAACGAAACGTGATCGAAAAAAAAAATTGACTTCGGATTCGTGATCAGGACCGCAAAAACCACCTATATACAAAAATCATCAAAATCGGCGATGATGTAAAAAAGTAAATAATTACTCAGTGTTCTCCCGAAACACTCCCTGTTCTATTATTGTAATTATTGCAGTTTTTGTAACAACACTTAAATGTAGCATATTTTGTGCTTTTTACACTGGACAAAGCAAGACTGCATCAAAAATCAAAAAAGTTAAATAAAGGAGGACGAAGTACAATTTACAATGAAGGAATTAAGCTGTAAGGATTTACCTTTCGCCAACTGTACGTGTTCTGAACATCTGGTATATACTTTACAACTTAGCCGAATTATCCTCTTTTTATTCACTATGATTGCATTAAAAAAATCATATAATTATCGTATTTTTTATATTTAACTCCGTCACTCTTGTACATAAAAAATCAATCATTATTAAAGATATCATTCTAATACCAAAGAACGAAGTACAATTTACAATAAAGGAATTAAGCCGTACGTAACTTAGCTGGATTATCCCCTTTTTATTCACTGTGATTACATTAAAAAATTCATATAATTTTCGTATTTTTTATATTTAACTCGGTCACTCTTGTCACTCAATCATTATTAAAATGAGGAAATATTTTGTGTTCTGTCAATAGCAAATTATATACTAGTTCTTTTAGGTCAATAAGTATACTTACCTACGTCTCTAAACATAAGGGCTTTATCCATAAATAAAACTAAAAAAAAAATGGAGTGTTGTTTTCGACAATTCAGCACGATGGATTTAGGGGCTAATGAGGATTTAGGGGCTAGGGCTCCCTCTCTCCTCATGAAACATTTATATAACAAGAAAAAATCAGCTGCTCTTTAAATAAAATATTTTAAATCATGCAACAGTACAAATATAAAATGCTATACGAACTGGAACAGTTAACTATAAAAAAAGTTAGGATATAATACTATAATGGTTCAACCATATTTTTATTAGGTCTTCGTATTAGAAATAAGGTAGTAAATAGGACCAATGTAAGTACATATACAGTGGCGTATTTAAAGGGAGGGTGAGGGGAGTTAGAACTCCCTCCATAAAATAAAGAACAAAATATAATCGTGGAATAAATGTTTTTTTTTTAATTTTTAAAAGTTTTATGTTATGAGGAAGCTTTACAGGAAATAAGGTTGAAATTTGGAACTGAACTGTGGCAAGTTATTGTAAAACTTCCCAGTACATGAATCACGTCACTATGTGTCAAAGTGAAAGCGAGAATATGCTTTATTATCAAAAGAACTTATTCTCATTGACAAAGCTGTAAAGAATAATACTAATACAAGTAATTCTAATTAATTTATACAAAAAGTAGTAAACATATTGTCAAGTACACTTAAAAATAAAAATAAAATTTAACCTAATGTACAGGGTGATCAGTTAAGGGTAGCGAGCGGCCATATCTCATAAGATATTGGTCGTATAGATTTGAGAAAAAAAATCATAATAAAAGTCGCCAAGAGAAATTACTGAAAATTATTTTCGAGTTTGTCAAACGTCCGCTAGAGGGCGTAACAACCAACACCAAGTAGAAAAATGGGGTTTTTATAGAATTTTGCCTAATGAAAATATATCGTTGATATCATTTTCATATTTAGTGACCATTTCCCTACACTTTTTGTCTAAAATGTTTTGTTCTATATATCAAAATAAAGCGGTGGGGGAAGTTCAATTGTTTTTTCAAACAAACCAAGATGTCTCCCGTTTCTTTTGACCGATTTTAGCAAACTTAGGCTCATATGAAAGAGCATAATTTGCACTACAAAACGCTTATTCGGTTTTGAATTTTTGACTTTTGCTGGCGTCGCTAGATGGCGTTAACTGAATTAGTAGCATATTTTTTAGTTTTTTTCAAAAAAAAACAAATGTAATGGTATATTCATTTTTACATATTTTAAAAGGGGATAAATTTCTCTATAATTTAATGAAAATAATTTATCATCTACCTTTTTTTGAACCGTTGATATTGACCAAAATATTATTTTATTTTATTAAAAAATGGCACGCCACTGCTTTTTGTCAAAATAAAAATCATGTTCGTAATCACTTATTAGTTGCTAACAAAAAGAACCTCTTGACTTTTTTTCGTTAGAAAAACGGTTTTGGATTGAAAAAATAAGATGTTTAACAATGAAAAATCTTAATAAAACTGTCCAACAACAGCAGGAGCAATAACACTAAAAACAAGAACATCGAACTTTGAAAATAAACGTTAAAAATAAGTTAATAGTTTTGTCGTAAATGTTCAAAATGTTGTCCATTATTTTGAATGCACTGATCCAATCTCTTCTGGGTGGAGTTGACAGCTGTCTCAATTTCCGCTCTTGGTATAATATTTATGGCGTTTTGAATTCGGACTATCATGTCTTCTCGAGTAGTTGGTCGAGTTTTATACACCAAATCCTTTATTCGGCCCCACAGATAAAAATCAAGGCAGGTTAAATCGGAGGACCGTGGTGGCCAGAAAAATAGACTGCCTCTACCAATCCAACGGTTAGGAAAATGCCTGTTCAAAAAATCTTGCACATTTCGTGAATAATGTGCCTGGCATCCGTCTTGTTGAAACCACATGTTTCTTCTAACTTGTAAAGGCACATTTTCTAAGAGTCCTGGTAAATCGTTAAATAAAAAGTTCAAATACATGTCACCGGTTAGATTGCCATTAAAGATGTGCGGACCGATAATAGCACCATTAATAACACCGCACCAGACGTTGACGCTCCATCGACCCTGCTGATAATCTTCACGTAACCAGTGTGGATTAGTGTCCGACCAGTAATGCACGTTATGAAGATTTACCCTGCCATTACTGCAAAACGATGCTTCGTCTGTCCACAATATTTGTGACAAAATATGATGGTTTTCCCTAATGAAGTCCCTAAGCCAGTAGCAGTAATCGAGCCTACGTTCAAAGTCAGTGTCATTTAGGGCTTGATGAATCACGATGTGATATGGATGCATTTTAAAATCCATTAATATTTTTTGCACTGAGCCATAGGATATTCCTAAATCTCTGGAGATCTCTCTTATGCTTAAACGGGGGTCTGCATGAATATAAGCCAACACATTTATAATGTTATCTTCTCTTCTTACTCTACGATTTCTTCTCAAAGTTGGAGTTGGTTGCACTTGGCCATGTTGCCTTAAACGTAAGGCTAAACGATGAAAAGCCATTCTCGATTGGTGTCTTCGGAGGGGATAACGCAGTGCATACTGCCTAGAAGAAATCGCCGCACTTTCAAAACATTGAAAATAAATTCTCAACATATCAAAGGCTTCTTCATTCGTAAAAGGCATGATTTGTTGTAAAAATACTTTTTACATAACATTAAATTAGATGTCAATAGCAGGAACTATCAAAATGAATATCAACGTGATTGACAATTTGGTGTTTTGTTTCTTAACGTAGATCATGGCCTGCTTCGCTTAAATGCGATTTATAATAATAATAATAATTTAATGAATAATTTATGAAATAATAATAATTATTAATAATAAATTATGAACTAAAGCATTTTCTCGCTAATTAAATGATTATTAATGATAAAAATAATAGGTAATAATTTTATTATTGTGAAATGTAATATCCAAAAATAATTTTGAACCTTATAGTTATCATTGTTAAACATCTTATTTTTTCAATCCAAAACCGTTCGTCTAACGAAAAAAAGTCAAGAGGTTATTTTTGTTAGCAACTAATAAGTGATTACGAACATGATTTTTATTTTGACAAAAAGCAGTGGCGTGCCATTTTTTAATAAAATAAAATAATATTTTGGTCAATATCAACGGTTCAAAAAAAGGTGGATGATAAATTATTTTCATTAAATTATAGAGAAATTTATCCCCTTTTAAAATATGTAAAAATGAATATACCATTACATTTGTTTTTTTTTGAAAAAAACTAAAAAATATGCTACTAATTCAGTTAACGCCATCTAGCGACGCCAGCAAAAGTCAAAAATTCAAAACCAAATAAGCGCTTTGTAGTGCAAATTATGCTCTTTCATATGAGCCTAAGTTTGCTAAAATCGGTCAAAAGAAACGGGAGACATCTTGGTTTGTTTGAAAAAACAATTGAACTTCCCCCACCGCTTTATTTTGATATATAGAACAAAACATTTTAGACAAAAAGTGTAGGGAAATGTCAATGTCAATGGTCACTAAATATGAAAATGATATCATCGATATATTTTCATTAGCCAAATTCTATAAAAACCCCATTTTTCTACTTGGTGTTGGTTGTTACGCCCTCTAGCGGACGTTTGACAAACTCGAAAATAATTTTCAGCAATTTCTCTTGGCCACTTTTATTACGATTTTTTTTTCTCAAATCTATACGACCAATATCTTATGAGATATGGCCGCTCGCTACCCTTAACTGATCACCCTGTACAATACAACAACACTCAACACATATCTTAATAGATATTTAAAAATATATGGATACATATACATTCACAAAAGAAATTTGACTCACAGACTTACGCAAGCATAAAATATAAACAATATCAGTATAAAACCAACAGCAACATATAATATACAAACAACATACATACATAGGTCAATTTAATTGTCATACAGTACAAAAGAAAAAGAAATACTCAAGACCAGAAGTATGTCAAAAGCAATCAGAAAAGTATTCGGTCAAATTATAATACGCGTTGTCCAAAAGCAGGGGCTTAACGTGATTTCGAAATTTTATGTAGTTGCTTGTTCTTCTGATGTGTAATGGCAAATTATTAAACATCTTTTTCGAGTTATAAAAAAAGGGATTTTCTTATAAGGTTGGTGGAAGGTATTGGTAAAGCCAAACTATCACAATTTCTTGTTTGATAGGTTAATGCGATTCTTGTATATTCATCCCTTATGTGTCCTCATTGGATCAACTTCTACACTCAGTCTTTGTGCTGCAGAAGCGGGCCATACCATATATTTGCAAAGCAGGTTATCGTGACCACTGTATGCCTGTTTTTATGAATCTGGGATTCCTTACATTCGAAACAGCAGAAGATTCCAATCCGGTGCGAACTACTCGGCAAAGTTCAAATTTGGATCTGGTCTGCTTATATCAAGATTTGATCTCACAAAAGCATCAATAATTTACGAAAGTAGAAAAAATATAATCACCTTCCACTTGCCTTCCTTAAGACCAATTGAATCACTCAAGCTGTTTAAAAATAATCTAAAAGGTCTGCTCGTAAATAAAGCATATTACAGTGTTCAGGAGTACTATGCTGATAATCTTTTATAACTTTTACTTTTACTTTACTACTAGACCAGTATGAGATTTGCAAATCTACTTATTTTGTATGTTATAATATGGTCCTTTCGTAATGTTCTGTGATTTATGTAATGTTTTGGATGCCTTTTTTTACTTTTACATTTTGTTTGATATCATTGTCTCTTCTCTTTGGTGTATGTAGGGTTTTGTGTGCATATGTATACATTTATATATTTTTAACATTAGTTTGGCTTAAATCACGTCTTTGTTATGTAGTTTTTATATTATATCATATACTTGTACCGTAATGTAACCTATACTTTGTCAATAAGAATATTTCATTGTTCTTTAGATTAGCTATTTAGTTTTTATAGACCTTTTAGCAATTTTTGAACTGATCCCTTAATTTTCTAACTTTATGGATTTTATTGGAAAAAATATGAAATCTGGCATCAGTGCTGTCTGATGTCAATCACGATTTATTCCCGGATGCCCGGATTGGCCCGGAAATGGTTAATTAGGGTTGTTGTCGTAAAGTCACGATAGTGTTTTGTTTACTATCTTTTTTAATATGGTTTATGTTATGTAAGACTGAAATTTTTGAATTCAAAACTACCAATTATTATCTTTTAAATTAACAAATTATTGTGCAACGTCGACTGATATTTGGCTAGGTAAAATTGGGAAGGGTGAGTAAGAATAAAATTATTTTTAGGTTATTTCAGGCGAATGGCCACATCAATGTCCAAAAATAAACATATAAGTCGTAGCAGACGTGTATTTTCCTTTTTGTAGATAAGGTTTTAAACTTCAAATTATTAAAACTGATAATTTTTAATATCCTCTCGGACGCTTTCGAAAATTTTATCAAATTCGACTTAACCATGAAAAAGAAAATAGTTATTTTTGGATATTTGATAAGACATTAAATTATAAATTCTGCTGCATATTATAATATAAACAAAGTGCGCTAATTGATTTCAGTGCGCTTTAAAAAGCAATTCAAATAAAATATATTTTGCAAATGCTTATTCAACAATATTAATTGAATAATTCAACCCAATGCAGTTTTTATTAGTTCACAATTACGTACTTCCTGTAGCTAGAGGATAATAGTTATTTTCCTGTGTTAAAACGTTTTTTTTTTTTTTTTAATTTTTCAGGTGAGATAAACTGATAAAATAAGAGTTTTCTAATTTAGTTTCAGAAAAAAACTTTTTTTATAGAATCTGTCAAAATAAAATACTTAAATGTGACTTTCCTTTAAAAAAAATCACTTAGGTATAGATTTCTAGATATCACTAGAAAATATTTGTCTTCAATTATGATTTTTTTTAATTTCTTTGTGCTCAAACTTTCAACCCCCGAGGTTAATTAGTGGATTTAATGACATTTAATTAAGAGGGTTGTCAGCTTTCCTTGTTTGAAAAGAACAGTTCTTTATTTAACTGTCAAGTAAGTCCTTTGACATTTTTTATACTCTTTAGAGGATGCTAAATCCCAGATTCACTAAAAATGTTAAATTAACAAATTGTCGTGGTACCTAATTTAAGCTTTTATTTTACCAGTTATATTTTGCCTCCATGGTATTTTGGTTAATGTGGACTAATCGCTAAACCTTCATACCTACTAAAGGCATATTTCACAGATTGCACTTCTATAGCTTTGTACACCCCCCACACCTTGGAATTTTCCTAATATTAGCTTTTGTCAGCAAAGGTGCCAACTCTTCAAATGGCTTTGGGAGCTTTACACAGGGACATACATTCATGTTTGAGGGGTGGCAGCTGGAGAATAAGGGGGACGAAAAATAATGGGATTGAGAAAATTGTTTAAAAATTAAGTTTTATGTAAAATTCCTGTGTTCCAAAAAGGAGTTTAAAATATATGTGTTTAATATGCTTTTATCAATTAATAATTTTCAAATAATGAAGCACTTCAGTCAAAATGCACTACATTTCTAGGGCTGTAATAATAATCTTTGGTATAAATATAAATACCAGCAATTCAGCAAAAAAACATGGCCTGCACAACAAGTTCAAATAGAAAAAATATAATAAACATAAAAATATATAGTTCATAAGTTTCATATTTAGGTAACATTTTACTAAATTTTAAAGGTTGTAAATTCACTAAATAATAAGCCAATGTGCTGTAATAAATGTACATTTAGTAAGTCATTGGTGAAAATATTACATACATATTTGAGCTGAGCTCTTTCAAGTTAGACATTTCGGCTAATTAGAGATTTTTCAGTCAAATTTAAATTACAAAAAGAGACGAGAGAGATTTGTCTTTAAGTCAACCATATTGAAGATTTCAGTATACATTTTTTAAATCACATTTATTTGAAAAAATTTAAATGGTTTAAAACAGCTAATTCGAGCATTTTGAGCATTTTAATATACATTTTTAAAATCACATTTATGTAAAAAAATTTAAATGGTTTAACTCGCTGTCAAATTTGACATTCCGTTAAACATTCTAAACTTTAGTTGAGCTTTCTTCACCCGGCCATAAGAGTTTTAATTTTCATGGCAACTAGACCTGGCCTAATTCTTAAACCTCTTTAGTGAATTCGGGAGCAAGTATCCTAAATTTAGAACTAAATCTTTTGTCAAACTGGTTTTTAGGATTAAACACTGATCAAACAAATATCAATACTGTTGTTGATAATGATAAGTTGGAAGTTAAAATTTAAATTTATTATTCATGTAAATTTAATTTCAAAAATTACCGCAAAAATTAATTACTTCAAAATAATTAGCCCAAATTTACAATTTTAATCTAAAATAATAGTTTACAAACCTTTCATACTACCCCATTTTCTGTAAGATTCGACTATTTTGTATTTGACAGATGAGCCTGTTCTAAACGGGTTGCAAATATTACAGAGTAAAGCAATGCGTATAATATCAACTATGGATAGAATATTGTAGGAATGTTAAAAAAAATTACAGTGGGTTAATGTTAAAGGATTCCTGTAATATAATAAATTAAATCCGCAATTAAATCATAGTATAACATCAGGAAATTTTTCAAAAAGGATTTACAATTACAACTTTAGTGAATGATAGTTGATTATTGTAAGTATTATATAGCAAAATTCTAAATAAAAACTTGTTACTACTACTACGTGTTATTTATAAAAAATTCTAATAACAAAAAGGTTTGACGTTTTTGGATAAAAACATTAGCAATTTTGGTATTATCTATTTTGCTCGCCATATCATTTGAAATAATGCAGTTGTTTAGCCACGACTGGGTGATGCTTGTTCTGAGAAATGTTTTTAGCCATCTCAAATTCGAAAAACTTCGTTCTGAGGTACATGATGATGACAAAATAGTAAGAAAGAGTTTATGGAGTTTAAAATACTCTGAAAATAAATTTTTTAAATACATATTTTTTTTAAATATGTAACAATTCCTGTAACCGATTTAAAATTGTAATCTTTTGTGAGTCAAAAAACATTTTCTTGTGCAAATATAGCCTAATTATGATAAAATAATTTTTATAATACTTTTCGATAACACATCGTTTTTTAGTATAAAAATTTCAATTTCCTTTGCTCTGCTGATACCTGCTGATTGAAACCTAGTGTGTATGCTTTCAATACATGAATCAATAACTTCAAAATATAAAACTCTGTATAAATCCTGGGGTATATTAGGGAAATACTGAATTGATGACCTACCAAGCTTAAGAAGTATTCATTTTATTCTTAAGTTACTGTTTCCTACAAATTTGCAAAACTTTCCCTTTGTTTTTGAACAATGCTGATAAGGCAAGTAATTTATTTTTAATATTTATTTACCTTTTAAATATTACTATTTAAAAATATGTAATCAAAAATATGAAGTAACATTTTAAGTAAAACGAAAACTTCAAAATAACTTAATTTTTTTAGAAACCTGCTGGTTTTTTCACGATATTGGTTTTTATGAGTTCAAATATTTCTTTGTAGTTATTAAACAGGGATTTTAAGAACGCATCATCTTATTGGCCAAATGGTCTTAAGATGTGGATCCTGCATGTTCACTATTTGTTTTAATGTTGCTAAAAATTTCCAGGTGCTTTGCCAAATCTCTTGTATAGTTTAGCAGTTCTTTAGTATACACCAAAAAGTCTCTTATTTTACTAATACCGCTAAATGCAATCTTGGACTATCAAATTGAATAAATGTGTTATAAAGTGAACATATATTGCTTGTGGTTCATCATTAGCAATTTTTTGTAAACTGGATAATACCCCACTAACATTTGCCCCCTGTCAATACACAGACCCCTTAATAAAAATATGTCAAGTTCATACCTAAAAGAGCAAATGTTTTACAACTTTATACAAAGTTTCTGCATCAGTCTCATAAAGTCCTAGAAAGAATTTATTTGTTTAATAAATTCATTACAGGTATTTTACAAGGAGTAACTTTACCTTACTACAATGTACTGTTATGCAGTTATTGACATCCTCTCTACTGGTTCCAGCAAAAGTGATGTCAATAATTACACATACTGGAAAGTAAGCTTTTCAGAGCCTTATCTAATATTTTTATAAGATAGGTAATTGTAATTTAAATTGTCTATATGTAGTGCCAAAAATGTCAATATCTTTGTGCATGTTATTATGCAAGTTACACATTCTGTTTAGAGGTGAGTTAAGGTGATAATTACTGTGCACGATAACTTGTAGGTAAAAAGTGTTACCATTTCTAGTATTATACGCTGGAATATTAAGGTAAATTCTTTGTAGGTAATCAGTATTATCAACCACCCCATCAATCATTTTATATAAGTACAAAACACAAGCTGTCTCTCTACGTTTATCTACTGGATTTAGTCCATATTTGTCACATAAACCCCTACGAGACACATACATATCATATATTCTCTGTTCCTTAAAATTCATATAACACACCATTTTATATTAAATTCTTTGAATTAAAAATTTCTGATTCTGATAAGGACTCCATATTATAAAGCCATATTCTAGAATACTTTGAACAACTGAAATATATAGCTGTCTCAAATGAAAAACATTAAATTCAGAACAATTTCTCACTATAAATCCATACATATAAGCTGCCTTTTTTGTTCTGCTATTTATATGGTTATAAAGTTTTTTGGCCATCAAGAACTACACCAAGATACCTGTTGTCTCATCCGCGATGATTGCAAAAATGTTTTTTCTAATTTTATTTAGTATTTTACAACATATATTTTCTGCCAGGGCATTTAATATTTCATTTATAATTTAATGTGAGATCCATTTATAACCAGTTAGCACCATCTATGTCTTAAGCTCTGTCGAATCTTCAGCTCGTAACTTTAAGATTTGTATGATGTTTGACTCTTCTTTTTCATGACCTTGTAATGTAAGCCCTTGACCTGCAAGATACTTGATAGTGCTAATTGTTTTAAGCAAAGCAACACCTGTGGTTTTCATTTCATTCTGTGTTACGTCAGATGAAGCTGTAACTACGTTAATGTTTTTTTACTGCTGACAGTCTTTACTCCATTTATTAATTCCATTCTATACAAATACCTTATAATATGTATAATTTACTTAAAAATTATCTAAGTAAACGAAGACAGTTTGTACAAATACATAATGCAATAAGTAATCAAAAAGAAATAGTTTGTGGAGTACTACAGGGATCATTATTGGGGCCAGTTTTATTTTGAATTTATATAAATTCAGTTTCTAAATTAAATTTTAAAATCAATATTCAATTGTTTGTGGATGACACAACAATTATTTATTTTGCTGATAATTTAAATAAATTCTTTTTTGATATAAAACAACATCTACAATTAATTTGTTCCTGGCTTAAATCTCACAAAGTTTCATTAAATTTTCTTTTATGTTAATAGGTAAAACAAAGATAAATTCTGGTATTTCCCCAATAGTAATGAACAATAACAAAATTAAATATTCAAATACGACAACATTTTTAGGATTAATTATAGATGAAAACTTAAGTTGGAAAAATCATATTCAGAGTATAAAAACCACTATAACTCCATTAATAGGAATATTATACAAAGCAAGATATTTCGTACCATTAAAATTCTTAAAAAAACATATATTATTATTTAATACATTCTAACTTCCCTTATTTAATTTCAATTTGGGGATCTGTTTGTTCGTCACATATTAAACCTTTAAAAAAATTGCAAAATAAAACTCAAATGTGTATATAAACTACCATATTTGGAACCTTCTATTAACCTATATAAACTAACAAATTTTTAAACTTACAAAATATTTATAATTTAAAAATTTGCGTTTTAATACAGTCATATTCAAATGCAAAAAAAAATTAATTTAATGTGTTTTGTCATATTTTGAAAATATTAATAGTTTCTAAAAATAATAAATAATTTCGCCTTTAATAGGAAAAAAAATTATATACAAGAAATATAACAAATTTGGCATCTTCCATAGTTAAAAAAAATTAAAATTTTATTTTTTTAAGGGGGCGGTTTTAACCCCTAAAAGTAACCCTGTATGAAGCAAAATACTTGCTCTTATATGCCAAAAAAAAGAAAGTAATTTGTCCTGCTCTACCATTTTTTTTTAAATCTAGGCATTATGGAAATAAAAAATGTTTGTATTTTTATAGACTGTTTTTTGCCCTCGAGCTACTCTGTATATTGTAATGTAATTGTTTTATGTACAAAAAGAAAAGGAATTTGATTTCTCCGTGTTTTTTATTAACTGCTTTAAAATAAAAACATATTTTCCTTTTTTTGGAAGCTGTTTCCCTTAGGACTAACATGTACAAGGCAAAATGTATTTATATACAAACAATTAAGAGAAATTTGAGATTATATTACATACTTTTCGTTACAGTTGTTATTATGTTTTATGTGAATTTTCTTAACATTAGTTAATATTATAAAAAAGTGCATAGTACACCTAGGGGACTGAACCCCAGTATGTGCAAAAAAGAACCCAAAGTGCATAACTATAATGCTATATACATAACTGTTAATTAAAATTAAAAGATACCATATACTTATAGTTTTTATAAATAAATTTCCTACAAACAATACTAGATTTCTTTAAGATATTTGATTTTTTAACATCTAAAGGGAGTAAATTATAAATTTTTGGAGCCACATTGGTATTGTTAAATGTTGATTTATTTTATTACAGGTATCATGGGAGTGGTTTATGTAATTTTTAAACTTAGAAGTTTTGAAAACAAATATAGAAGTTGATACAATATAGAGTGATCGAACATTAAAACTATCTTCTGAATATAGCATAGTGGGGCATAGTCTGCCTCTTCTATGGATAATTTTTAAGATGTATTTTTGTATAATATTTAAAGGTGATAGGTGGTGGTGAAGGTGAATATCTGTATAGACCACCCCATACATTTATACCATATCTTATAGGAGATTTAACAAATGCCTTATATACAGAAATCAACAACTTTACTGCTATTATTTTTCTCAGAAATGTGCTATATGTTTTGTTAGCTCCTAAATTGTATTTTCAGTACTTATTCCAAAACCAAACTGCCTACCAGAAAGAATGTTGTTACTTTCAAATATTTCTTTAATAGGTTAGTTCTAGTAGAAAATCCTAAATTTACTACCATACCCATTAGTGTGGTACATCATTGGTATTGGAAGGTCAAATGGTTTCTAAAAATTAAATTTTAAAAAATCCAGATGTTTTTAAAAAAAGGTGCTGATGGTGATCTAAAATAAAAGGTTGGGATAAAAATAAAATATCACAATTTCACAATTTGATGCGGAACAAAAAAGTGTCCTAGGAAAGTACTTTTAGGTTTTTCCCAAAATATGGTCCTAAAAAAGTAAAGAGTAAACATTTTTCATTCGATAAATATTCTGAAGTATTAAATAATATATTATTCAACACAAAAAGAGCAACATTTTTGTAATTTGAATAATGCCCCATCTCTTATAGTTTATATCTGTTGTGTGCCTCGCTTTTTTATCAAAATCATATTCAGAATCAACAGTTAAATCCTTTGCTGGCAGGATTTGTCTTATGTAAACTGGCAGATGATTAAACAGCTTTTTACTACCATAAAAGTATATCCTTGATATACTAGTGTTCAATTCATTGGCAATCACTCTTAAGAGCATAGCAACCAGCAGACAGTTTTTTATTTAAAATTGAAATGTGATGTTCAAATTTTAATTGCTCATCTATATAGAGTCCTAAGAACTTACTTAATACTGGATTATTGATTTTTTCATTTTCCAATACTATGCTGCTTAGTCTACATTTAAAAGTTACAATATTAGTCTTAGATGCGTTAAACTTAAATTATTCATAAATATTGTCATCATCTGCAAAGATGGTGAATAAACCCACAATATTCCGCTTTGGAAAGTCATTCACATATAAAAGAAACAATAGGGGTCCAAGAACTGAGCCTTGAGGTACTCGCGCAGTAATAGTCCTAAGAGCAGATTGCTCATTCCTGAAGACAACTGATTGACAGCGATCTGATAAATAGGACTTCAACCACTCCAACGCAGTACCTCTGAAGCCATAAACTTCAAGTTTACGGAGCAGTACCCTATGATCCATACAATCGAAAGCCTTGGATAAATCACAGAACACCGCTGCCGCTCCCTCTCCATTGTTAAGCCTCAGGTAGACCTAGTCAAGTAACGAAAAAACAGCATCATTGGTGTCCCGGCCACTCTGGAACCCAAACTGTACATTGCTGAGCAGCTTATGTTTATCCAAAAACTCCATCATTCGCCCCTTGACCAGCATTTCAATTATCTTAGATTGTTGGAAGAAGAGATATTGGTCTAAAACTAGAGGGTTGTTCAGCATCCCCACCCTTAAACAAAGGTATTACAGTGGCAACCTTTAGGCAATCTGGAAATTTGCCATCTGAAAAGAAGGGGTTAATGGCTTCCGATAACACTTCCAAAATTTAGTCAGGTAACCTTAAAAATATTTTCCAGTACATATTATCACAACCAGAAGAATTTTTATTTTTGATACTTGCAAAAATATTTTTTAACTCAAAAATATCCGTTGGATATAGGTAAAAGGTGTCATTGACAACAGTATCCTTCAAATAATCCAAAGCACCCAATCCAATTGTTTTATTATTAATTAAAATAGAAGCTGTTGTACAATAATAAGAATTTATTTCAGCAGACTAAAGACTGGAACTGGAAAAAACCCAATCCTAGGTATTTTAGATCTTGTCTCACAAATAACCGAATCATTTCATAGGCTGCAATACACATCATTCGATTGTGTCGACCATGGGATCCTCATAGAAAAACTCAGTAGATACAACTTCTGCGGTGGGAGTGTCAGACTCTTTGAGTCATACCTAAAAGATAGAGTACTAGCTGTGAGAGTAGCTGGTGTGAAATCAGCAGAGAGTGTTATCGATATCGGAGTCCCTCGAGGTTCTGTGCTGGGCCCAATACTATTTTTATTGTACATTAATGATCTTCCTGACATTGATCAAACACCTAAATATACACTGTTTGCCGACGACACTACAATTGCATGTACGGCTGATACTCTTGATGGAGCGATTAGTGATTCTTTCAGCATTACAGGAGAAGGCTGCGCAATGGTTGCAAGTAAATAAACTGGTTTTAAATACCACAAGACCAAGCAATTAGTATTTTCTATGAGAGATCTAGGAGATATGAATGATAATGTAGATGAGGTAAAAAAAAAATCTCAACCCAAAGTTACAATGGGGCCTTCATATAAACATTATTTCAAAGAAATTATAAACACCTATTTATCCTTAAAAATCTTTCTAAGTGTGTGTCTCAAAAGGTTTTAAAAATTTCATATTTCTCAGTATTTCACTCACATATTTCATATGCCATCTTAGTTTGGGGACACTCTGCAGAAATGCATAGTGTTTAGCTTACAACGTAAAGCTTTTAGAATTTTGGCTGGTCTTAATTACAGAGACGACTGCAGACAGGCATATATTTCATTGATAATTTTAACAGTTCCCTCTCAATACATATTAGAAAATTTGAGGTTCCTAAAACAAAATGTTGAATCCTACAGTGGCCACAAGAACATTCTTGTTATTACATTACAACACCAGGCATAGGGAGGATATTATAAAAAAACTACCTGATTTGACTGATCTACATTTGATTGTAAAATAAGAACCATTCTAATAGAGAATGCATTTTATTCTGTTAATGAATATTTGTCATTCAGATTTTAACATTTTATACAGTTTGTACTTGCAATATTTCTGTTATTTTCTATGTGTATAATCTTTAGGGTATTTTAAATCTTACTTGTATTTAAAAAGAAATAATTTCATATGTTCTATTATGTATTTATTGCAATTTTTATATTTATCATTCATTGATGTATGTTAGATATTATTTATATATTAACATGAATAAAGAGTATGAGTATGAGTATAACTATAAGCTAGGGTACCATGTTTACCTCTTAATTCATTAACTAGCCTCTAAGATTCTTTTACTTATTATTGGTCTCAACCATTCTGAAGCAAATTTTCTAATAGTATGCAAGGAACGCATATTCTTTTTTATGAACTTCAAAGGAAATCAATTATTAAAAGCTAGGAGCAGAATTTGATGAAATTGGTTAAGAGGATCAGGATAACTAAAAACGTCATTCCAGTCCTTCGTTGTGCACAGTTGCGAAAACCTATTATAGTTTTTCACAGTATACAACTTTCCACGACGTCTTTGCACCTTAGACTTCTTTATTTTTACTTTTACATTACATACAACAGCCTCATGATCAGATAGGCCTGGATTTAAAACTGAACAAGCTATTTTATCCTGATCTTTGTTAGAGCAGCAATAGTCCAAGGTTGTAGCCGAATGTTCTGTAATTCTAGTAGGTTCGTTAACATGCATTCTCAAATTTAAAAGAATTCAAAAGGTTTCCAAGCATTTGAACTTTGACATTTGCACAGTCCAAAAAGTTTATATTAAAGTCACCCATCAAAAATACATTTCCACTCGGGGGCAATTTAGAGATAAGATGTTCCAATTTTACCAGAAATACATTATTGTTGGAAACTGGCGTCCTAGAAACACATATAATAAAAATATTTAACTCTTTTGAACAAACTATAGAAAATTCAAAGTCTTTTTCAGTTATAATATGATCATAAGCATGAACCTTAGTAAATGTGTACTTTTCCTGAAAAGTGTCTTCCACCAGAATCATCATTCCCCCATGAATTGAAATGGATCTAGAAAACTTAGACAATAAAATATAATTTGGGAGACAAAGTGATTCACTTTCACTTAACCAATGTTCAGTCAGAAGTACAATATTGGGGTAGTCAACACTTTCCAAAAATAGACTCAGCTCATTAACTTTACTCCATACAGACTGAATATTCAAAAGCATAATCCTTAAATATATATGGCATATATCTGCTAAAACTTCCTCAGTTATGTTTAAGGAGACTTCTCGACAGTGAGATCTCGGTCTAGAAAAACAATTGGGTTTATCACATAAATCGAGTATTTCAATATTTTGAGAAGGTTTTACACTATCTGGAATTTGAATTATCTTAAGAACTAGATTAGACACTATGGAGAAGTTACAAATATGATCACATAACATCTTTAACAGGACAGGACTGACTATGATACTCATATCCGTGAATGACAGCAGCATTCTGAATGAATTTCACTGAGGCACAGCGCATTGTTTTTGAAAAGTACGATACATATTTATAAAATCTCCCAATTACATTCCGTATCCCCAGGGTGTAGTCATACTTAGTACATAATATTAAGTTGGTATATCTTTCTATGTTTAAAAGAATTTCTAAATCTTTAATATTTGAGAATGATAGTTTATTGAGATCTACCATAAACAAAACATCTTCTTGCCCATAACCCTTAGTTTGATCAAAGATAGTTTCAGTAATTTCACCCAGATGCGCACCAGACTCAAGTGTGTCTACTGTTGTTTTCATGTTTTTGTTAAAAATCGCGTTATATATAATTAACTACTGGTTGATTCTGAAGTTTGACAGGGTTCAATATTTACTACTTTCGGCCGGTTAAACTGTGCATTGATGTCATAATTATTGCAAAAGTTTGGAATATAAAAACTAGTCCTGGCTAACTTTAAAATAATAATATGTAGAGATCTTAAGATTAATTTTCTTACGCCCAGTGAGAGGAAGTTTAAATTACTGGTCGACCTGGCCTCTTCATATGGTCTTAGTGATCTTATTGATTCTCCTACAAAAATATCAACGAATCCATAGTCTGCAATGTGCAAGTCAGACCTCGACTATTTAATGACATATTTATCACCCCATTTATGTTCCACAGACATCTTTAATCCACATATTTGTGATCAGTTGACTATTTAAATTATTTATTAAAATTTATTTTAAATATAGTAATGACACTTTAACCAAATCAATTCTTAGCTATACCTGGAGACCGCTTTGCATCTCTCACATTATTGCACTATGTGATTCAATTGAATAGCCACTGGGATCTCTCTGATCATGCTACTGTAGATGTGAATTTTGAATTTTTGTATTTAATGTTACACTTTACAATCAGTTTATCACTAGGTAATTACATCAAAAGGCAAGAAAACAATAAAACTAATCAAAAACAAAACAATAGATATAAACTGCCACAAACATAATAATTACGAAAAGAAAAAAATATAAATATTTATCCTATCAAAATCCTAAACAATTTTTAAATTCTTTAAGTAATTCTTAAGTTGAGCTTGTAAAATATCAAATATATCAAACTGATCTACTTCATGTAATATATCATTACATATTGTCAACTTATTTCTGACAAGGTTATCTGCCTCTAATAAAGAACACTGTCCACTATTTCTCGATCAGTTAACACCTCTCCCTGGTTTAATAATGAACTCCGACTTGAAAGAATCTCTCAGAACATCATATGAAATAAATATATAAAATATAAAAAACTTATAAGTGATAAAAAGCGACAGTATATTAACCTAAACATTTATTTTAACAATAATACATACATTATTAATCATAATACTTAATTAATTAAATTATAACAATAGTCCACAGTCTTGAAATTTTTATAATTTACACCTAGGTGACTAAACACTTGTATGTGCATGTATGTCTAAAAAGTTTGTAACAATAATATATGTATTTATAATTATATCCATATTATATATAGCTAAAACTATCTATTTGACTAGTATGTATAGTCTGCCTTGTTGCATTAACAGAAGGCTTTCAGAACAATACTTTAATTAGAAGTTTTTATACAAGTATACCCTAGCTATCCTTCTTTCGTCAATCAAATGGGAGTCGGCTGCCACTTATATAACGTGTGCCTTGGGGAGTGTTCTACGTTCTGAATTCTATCATGAGATTGGTTTGATTGACTGGTCTGAAATGTACAAAATGAGAGATTAAATAACAAATTTTTATACTTTCAGACAACCCTAGGAAGCGTAAAAAGCCCTGGTTTACTTATACCCTGGCCAGGATAAAGACCCTTAAGGAAAGAGCATGGCTTAGGTATAGAAGATCTGGATTGGCCAGTCACAAGGTATATTTCTGTTTTTTGAGGAAATGTTATAACACCACTCTTAGAACAGAAAAAAGAACATATTTACTATAATTCTATGTGCATAAGTGGGATATTCACAGAGTTGGCCAAACTTGAGAAATACTACCTTCCCTTCTTTGTGACCCTAATAAAATTAATAACATTTTTATTGATTCAGTAAAATGTCTTCCTGCTGACCCGACGTACATGAACAATTTTAAGTGTGGGAAATTCTCAGATTCTCAGTTTGATTTTTCTTCTGACTCTATCGATGTGATCAAATCACTTATTCTAAAGCGCAAAAGCCACATACCATTGGTGCTGACGGTATTTCTGCTAAAATGCTTCAGTTCAATGTATCCTTAAGCGGGATCGTTCCAGACCAGTGGAAACTCGCGCTTGTTAAACCAATTCCTAAGGCATCTTCTGGTGCTATTGAGCACCTGCAAAATTTAAGACCTATTAGTTTGTTACCGGTGCCTTTGAAGATTGCCGAATCGTTGTTGCATGGGGCAACTACCTATCTTTCTTGATGAGAGTGAAATTATACCAGATTGTCAATCTGGCTTTCGTCGTGGGTTTGGAACGGTTACTGCTTTGTGCAACGTTCTTGATAATTGCTTGGGTACTATTGACAGCGAGTCACCTTTTTGACCTGCCTGGACATGTCGTAGGCGTTTGCCTCAATAGATCATGACTGTCTTATGGCCAAGCTGAGTTATTATGAAATTCGTGGTTGTGCGTATGACTGGTTGTGAGGTTATCTTCTTGGTCACCAACAAAAAGTTATATTTAATTCATATACTACTATAGCTGAATCTAATTTAAGGTCAATTGACTCTGGTGTTCTGCAGGGCTCAGTCCTGGGTCCTTTACTTTTTTCTCTTTGCATTGCTGACATATAGTCTGTTCCTAAATCCTGCTATATCCATCTTTATGCTGATGATATTCAGCTCTCATTTGATTTTTCACCTAATGGAAAGGATCAGGCAAGAAATATAGTTACGAAGATCTTCATAATGTTATACAATGGATAAGGGATAACGGACTTGTGTTGAATGCATCGAAGAGTCAGCACATGTTGATAGGTTCAAGCTATCACCTCAAAAAGGTCATTTTTGCATATATATCTAGTTTATCTTGAGCTTCTGGTGGATAGACAGGTGATCGAGTTCAGCCAGTCTATTAAGAATCTAGGGCTGACGATTGATTCAAGATTGAAATTTGAGAGTCATGTTTCGGATGTCTGTCGCAAAGTCTATCTAAGGTTGAAGAGGCTTTATCCTTTTAAGAACTTGATGGATAGAGAAAAATGCTTGTTAGCTCCCTCGTTTTTTCTCATTTCATTATGCTGATGTTGTTTATGGCCCATGTTTAACAAATGAAAGTCGCTCGTGACTGCAAAAGATGCAGAATCAGTATATTCGCGGTCTGAACTTTTATAAATTGAATAAGATCAGATTTGTTTACTTGGCCTGTTTTGTACGTCAAATACTGAATACTCAAACACCAAAGTATTTTTTTGCTAAACTTACACTTTGGTCTGATATCCATCAAAGAAAACTGAGAAGGGTGCGCGAGACTCTTAATACTCCGTCTCATAAAAACCACGGCTTTTCAATCCAGTTTTTCATTTCTGGCTCCGTTTATCACTAATGCATTGAAAAATATACCGAATGTAACAAAGGCTACTTTAAAAGCAAGATTGAAGCAGGAAATTCTGTTGCCTGTGATAATAAGTCATGATTTTGATTTTAATTTGTTTTAATGACTATTTTTGCATATATATCTAGTTTATAATTGGTAACTTTAAAAGCAGGGATAGGTTATAGAGATCACTGGAGACAGTGTACCTTGTCCTTTTGTGTATATTTGTCCTTTCTTATTGTATGTTTCTTATGCTGAATTTTACACAATACATATTTTTTAAAATTGAATTTAATTTGTAAGGGGATGGTGAAGGATCTACCGATGTTGGCCACTATGTCAGCTTGTTCATTACCCGAAATATTAGTATGACTTGGAATCCAGGATAGAATTGGATTGAAATTTTATGAATAAGCCTCATTAATTAATCTCTCTTTAGTAAAGTATATTATCATTAGATTGAACAATTCCTAACTTTTTTAATTTAAAAATAGCACTTGTTGAATCTGTAAAAATAATTCCTCTATAAATAGTTTTTCCCAGGCAAAGAGAAACTGCCTTATTGATTGCCACAATTTCAGCCGTACATATGTTCATTTCTTTTGGTAAATTTGAACTAAAATTTAAATTTAGGCTAGGTGTGTAAACTCCAAAACCAGTTTTATTGTTATCTTTAGAAACATCTGTATATATAAATGTATATTGTTCTCTATATTTAAATGTCTCTATTAAAAAAAGGGGATTATTGTTATTTCTTTGTTTTTTTTTTTAATTTAGATTAATAGTTTTTATGTCTTGTATTTGATTATGAAATTCTATATCAAAACGGGAGTTTCTCATGAATATCAATTTTGTCCTGCTAGGAGAGGGCCATTGCTATTGCTTGAATTAATAAGGGGGATCTTTATTTTTCCAATACCCCAATTTCTCTGATGTATAAGAGTATAATGATAAGATTTTTAGGAGTGGATGATTTTTAAAGCGTATTTTCTAAACTTGCAGCTTATCTCTGCTGATTCCGTCCAAAGAGTCCTTGAAAAAATATATTATTTAATTTATATTTTTTTTAGATGTAGGAAGAATTTTAAAAGAACCCTAACTGTGATCTTACAATGCCATTTTTTAAATTTTGGGGTCAGATCCCCACCATGCTCTACTAAAAGTTTTAATTATGTTCATACTTTTTCTAGCATTGGTACTAATTTTGTACTAATTGGTAATAATTCCAAGATATTTTGTTTCATCTTTAAGGGGATTGATAGAATTATTGATTAAAATATTAGTAGGGATATATTTCTAGAACCTTTAGTAAACCATATCGCTTCTGTTTTATTATATGATATACAGAAGTTATATGTAGTAAGCCATACATTTATTTTTTCCAGGACAGTATTAATCACCACAACTGTTTTTTTAATATCTTTATCTTTGTACGTTAGAATTCCCGATGTGTTAATGTCAAAAGTCATAAATGTAAGCAACATAACCTCGTCGAACTCGCCCATACCCGTCAACGGAAAAGACGAAAAATTTTAAAGGTATTTCATACAAATATACAGTCACTTAGAACTAAAAGTAATGCTCTTGAAGCCTTTCTAGTGGACAAGGATATTCATGTGGTTTGCTTAACAGAACACTGGTTAAGTGATGATGAACTCAGCATGATCCAGTTACAAAATTATACATTGGCAGCATCTTACTCAAGAAAAACCTTACGAGGAGGAGGATCGGCAATATTTGTCAAATCAAATGTGATTTCAAAAAAATTGTTAAAACTTGACGATATTTCAATCGAAAAGACTGTAGAAATCTCTGGCATTTTTATGAGTAATGTGAATATTTATATTTTATCTATTTACAGATCACCTAATAGTGATTTTGTTGTATTTTTGGCCAAACTCGAGAAGACAATTGAATTGATAGGTTTAGATAAACATATTATTCTTTTGGGGGACTTTAATGTTCATTTTGGTACAAGTAATAAAAATACATTAGCTTTAAGTGATTCTCTGGGGAGTTTTGGATTAAGACAGATGGTTTTTGCAGAAACAAGGAATAAAAATTGCATTGATAACATATTTGTAAATTTTGAGATTGACATGGCATCAGTAACCACAATCGACACTAGCCTCTCTGATCATCTTGCCCAACAAATAGATATTCCTGTACCTCAACTCAATCCAAATTGCACTATTAAGAAGATTTTTAGGCCAATCACTGAGGCTGGTAAGATCAACTTTTTTAATATTTTGCAAAATGTATCTTGGGATTTTGTTTCTGACTTCAGTTTGAATGCTGATAAGGTTGCTGAATTATTTAATGAGAAGATACAGGATGCATTTCAGATTTCTTTTCCTGAAAGAACTGTTAATACTTGCCAAAAAAATAAAAATCAAAACTGGTTTAATAAAAGTTTGTCGGATATGCGAGATCATTTGAATTTTCTTAGTAATGTTGCCCGCAACTACCCAACACCTGCAAATGTGCACATTAAAAAAGAATTTAACAAAGCATATAAGAAATCTATTGAGACTGCCAAGAGAACCTATTATGACACCTTAATCAGATACTCAAGTAATAAATCTAAATGTACTTGGGACATAATTAACCAAATCAAAACCTTCCTCTCATAATATTTCGACAAATATCACAGCAGATGAATTTAATGAATTTTTTGTTAATATAGCTCCTAACCTATTAAGGGATTATCAGGCAAATATGAAGTTTACACCTTTAAAGATAAGTAACCTTCCCTCTTCTAAATTCAGCATTAGAGAGTTTTCATTTAATGAGGTTAGGGACTTATTTAATTCCTTAAAAAATAAAACTATCTGTCAGAGTTCTAAAATTGGTACGTGAATTGTTGATCGTACCCATCACAAAAATTGTCAACAGATGCATCCGAGAGTCCACATTTCCAGATGTGTGGAAGATGGCCCTTGTCATACCCCTTCTTAAAAAAGGTGACATAAACGACAAATCAAATTATCGTCCAATATCTCTGTTACCAGTTTTATCTAAAATACTGGAGAAGTGTATTGCTCGGAGAATCTCCGAATATTTGGAATCACATAATTTATTGGCGGATAGGCAATTTGGATTTAGACGTGGTCTGAGTACAGCCTCAGGTATCATGGATCTAGTTACTTTTATATCTAATGCATTTCACAATTCGGAATATGTTAGCACAATATTTTGTGACTTGAGCAAAGCCTTTGACTGCATCTCGCATGAATTGCTGATACAAAAACTTTCGTGTTACAACTTTTCCAATGATGCAATTAAATTAATAAAGTCTTACCTCACTCATCGATGCCAAATGGTAACCAATGATGGTGTGGTGTCGGCAAGCAAAAACATTGAAATGGGCGTTCCTCAGGGCTCTATTTTAGGACAACCTGCCCTTTGAAAATCATACCGGGCGATATGTTTTGTTTGCCGACGATACCACTGCCTCGGTTGTTGATGGCTCTTTTGAAGAAGTAATCAGCAAGACATGCGATATGCAGTATGAGGTGGAGCAATGGTTTGGAGCTAACGGACTGATTTTAAATCAGGACAAAACTAGTTTCATGACTTTTTCTCTACGTAATTTTGAAAAATCTCCTTTTCTGATGGTAGACTCTACCAATTTTCTTGGAGTCACTCTGGACTCAGAATTGAGCTGGGGTCCGCATACTGATGCTGTGGCAACAAAGGTTGGTAAGAACATTTTTGCACTTCGAAATCTCTCCTTTAAAGTCTCTGGTAGCATCTTGAGAACTGCTTATTTTGCACTCTGCCATTCTATAATTTCATACGCGGCAATCGTTCGGGGGCATGCTGCGGGGTGGCGACGAGTATTTTCTGTTCAACGTCGCGCTGTGCGGATTCTCGCCGGTCTTGGTTATAGAGATGACTGTAGAGATGCTTTTATTAACCTACACATTCTAACTTTTCCATGTATTTTTGTACTTCAAAACTTTTTGTACATCCACCAACACAAGAGTCACTACGTAACCAACGGAGAGATACATGGCATTGACACTCGGGGAAGGGAAAATTTTTCGATACCACACCGCAGACTCCAAAAGTGTCAGAATGGCCCTGATTTTTTGGCAGTTAAGTTTTTTAATAGGATACCTGCTGAGGTCAGAAGTCTTAATCCACAAAAATTTAAGAGTACAATGTATAGTTATCTAGTCAGAAATGCCTTTTACAGTTATAATGAATTTATAAACAATCATCAAATAACTTTTTCTTAAGAAATAAAATAACAGACTAGTTTTAGAGTATATTTTATTTTTATTTTTAATTTGTAAATTGTCCTTAATGTGTGTATTATTAAAAAAAAAACAATCTGATTTTATGTGATTGTGTTTTATATTACTTAAGTATTATTTAAAAAAAAAAAAAAAAACTTATTTTATTCAATTTAATGTTTTATATTTAATGTATCTTAATATTTTATATCATTGTGACGTATGTGAACATTATTTATGTAATAACATGAAGTGAGAAATAAATAAAATTAAATCATCTACGTAACTTAATAGGGTAGCTTCCTTTAAATTTAAATTCAATTTGAATAAAGAGATCAACAATATATTAAAAAGAATCGGTCTAAGTGGTGAGTGAGCCCTGTGGAAGACCCATCGAGGACATATTCGGACCTACAGTACTATTGGTATTATCTTTTAAATACAAATACAAATAATTTATTCATGTTATATACATATATGAATGTTTACACACATCAGTCAATAAGTAATTGATTATATCTAAAGAAAAAAAAAACTAGTCTAGAATGAAATAAAATAAATAGTATTAATTTAATTTTTTTTTTTTGACAATATGTAAAATTTTTAATATAAAACTTAACTAAATAATAACACGAATATTAAAAACAATATATGAGACATTACCAAGGACATTAACAATAATATGTAAAATATTAAGCTTATAAACCGTCAATATTAAAATTCATTGTAAATGTGGCAATATAAGAACACTACAACAGATTAAAATCACAATTGAGGTATTCCTCCAATGCATAAAAAGCCTGCCCTATGAGAAACTTCTTAATTCGTCAATTAAACATAGTGAGTGGCAAACTTCTGACACTCACAGGTAAAACATTAAAAAATTTTACCCCCCAGTACCCTGGGCCGTCCTGACACCTCCGTAGACGCCAGTAAGCAGGAACCATGTTACTTCTCGTTCGAGTTTGATAATCATGCACATCCTGGTGAGAGAAACAGATCCATATTCTGCCGAACATACACCAAGCCGACAAACACATACAAACAAGGCAAGGTTAAAATTCTTAAACCCACAAAAGCTCCCCTACAGTCCAAGCTTTACGAAAATCAATCTATCTGAAAGTAGATTAATAATGACAGGGGTGGAGGCTGCTCCTCCAATTGGTAAAAGTGATCATGTGCCCATATTAGCCACCGCTCAGCTTATGTTAACACCACTTACAAGGAAACTACAACAACGCAAAAGCTATTGGAAGGCCGATTATATCACAATAAATAACTTCATATCACAGTGGGTGCCTGATAGCAGTATCTCACATTTTCAAAACTGCGAAAGCCTCTTAACTGAGATCTCAGATACATACATCCCCTTGCAGCATCCTAAGGAGACATATAACAAACCATGGATCTCAAAGACACACATTAAACTGATAAATCGAAAAAGACGACTTTGGCATAGGTATCGAAACACTAATAGGGCGTGTGACTTCAAACTGTACAAAGCTTCAAAAAACGAAGTCTCTATAGCGTTGAGAAGGGCTAGAAATACATATGAGAGTAGTCTCCTAGAGCAAGGTCCAAGAAGAGTTGACCAGTACATAAACAGCTGCCTTGACTCCAGAGTCCAGAACTTAGTTTTGAAGGAGGGCGGCCAACTTGTGTCCGAGCCGCTCCAGGTAGCTGAGGTTTTCGCTATACAGTTTGACAAAGCGTTTATTCATGAGGACACCTCAAATATTCCACAACTTCCGGCGACCAGTTACTCTATACCATCAATTGAGTCCTTTGTTTTTACTCCAGAAAAAGTGGAAAAGGTATTGAACGACCTTAGAAGCTCTGCCAGTCCTGGACCTGATAATGTATCTCCCGTTCTGCTTAAAAACTGCCGAGCAACTTTATGCAGCATCCTTGCTGATTCGATGACTGAGTCTTTCAATCGTGGCAGGGTGCCCGAGATTTGGAAGGGGGCTGTGGTAATCCCCATATATAAAAAAGGAGACAAGCATCTGGCTGAAAACTGCAGACTCATTAGTTTAACATCAATACCGGGCAAGTGTATGGAGAAGATCATTGCTAATGAAATCACAGAATTCCTTCAGATGCACCATGAGGGACTTGTGCTTAACCAACATGATTTTCTTAAGGGAAAGTCAGTAACACCCAATCTGTTGTCTAACTTGGAACTATGGATCAAGGCACTAGAGGATCACTTCCCAATGGACGTGATTTACCTCGATTTTGCTAAAGCATTTGACACCGTTCCCTTAAATAGACTTCTATGTAAGCTTAACTATTTTGGCATCCGAAGTCCATTGCTCTCCTTGATTAGGGATTATCTGTCAGATAGGTATTACCAAGTCAGAATAAATGGCAGGCTCTCTGGAAGGCATACAGTTATTAGTGGTGTTCCGCAGGGATCTGTGCTGGGTCCTCTCCTTTTTATAATATATGTATATATGATATATATAATATATATATATATATATATATGTATATATGATACTAAAATATATAGTGATCCCACAAGTCATCACGGTAGTTTGGTGGAGGATCTTGCTGAGTTGGAGAGGTGGACGAGGGATTGGCTGCTCGAGCTAAATATTAGCAAGTGTGCAGTGCTTCACATTGGATATAACAACCCGCTTCTTGACTATCATATTGATAATAAGGTACTAAAGAAAGTCACTGAACAGGTGGACCTCGGTGTTCGCATTTCACATGATCTGAAGTGGGAGCATCACATAAACAACATTGTGAAAAGGGCAAACTGCACAATCTATCTTATTCGTAGATGTTTCCGCAACATGACACCGCAACTATTTCTCAAAGTCTACAAGACATATGTAAGACCATTGTTGGAGCATGCCATTGTTGTGTGGAGTCCGTATTTCAAAAAGGATATCGATGCTCTAGAGAGGGTCCAAAGAAGAGCAACAAGAATCCCACCTCTGTTGAGAGGGTTGTCTTATGACGACAGGCTTAAAGCGCTCAAGCTTAGCACACTGGAGGAGAGGCGAAATAGAGGATGCCTAATAGAAACCTGCCTAAAAAAAACTTAAAATTTCTTTTAAGATATAGAATTTATAAAAAAGTTTATGAATATTTTTTTGACAATGTTAGAACATGCTGATCCCACTTTAGATTTGTATCTATTATAACACCCATTCTTTGTTGATAATTCTTGTTTGGCGTATCAGTATACTTATTGAGTATTGAAGCCTCGGCCTGTGCTATAGCCTTACCAACAATCATTTGTGAACGTAGCATTTTCCTACACAGAGTTACTCACCTGTTTCTTAGTTTGACTGGCAGAACTTGGATTTGTATTCTGTTTAGAAACAGAAGGGCTTCTCTCAGAGAATTTATTTCTAAAATACCAATGAGTTTTGTTTTATCAGCTATAATTGGAACTTTAACTTAACCACATATATTAAGTTTTAATAATATTCTTTGTTTATTCATGTTTGCTTTAGCTAAAAAGTAGGTTAAAAAAATTGTAGCATGACTGAAAAACTACCTATTCATTTGGCTTTAAATTTTGCTGAAAAATCATGGGGATAGCTAATGAAATTTTAAAAAATTAGCAAAGAAACTAACTTATTTAAGGGATCATACATTTTGTACAAAAATTGAGTGTGATATTAAGGATTACCTGTTTTTATGAGAAGCCATTATGGCAGAATCAAATGGTGGCCTAATGAATTCTTAAAAAAAGATAGGTTACTTATATAATTGATTTGTCATTTTACATAATAATCAAAATAATAAAATGTTTAAGAATTCGGCAAAATGACATAATCAATTTTTTTTGTAGAATAAATAGGTAAATTATCTTTACCTGGAACTTCACTTTTTATAAATTCTTTCATTTATAAAGAAAAAAAGAATAAGATAGTTTAGTTCAACACATAGTTATTCATCAATATGTACCTACACTATGTACATATACTATTTGTTATATTTCATTCCCTTAATAAATAAAAATATTCATTAAGAGGGATGTTACGGGTAAAGCTAATTTATCGAATTTGTTAACGTTTGGAAACAATAGATCCAATTGTCTGTTTATTATTAGATTACTATTATTTTATTGAAAGAGAAGTATTGTAATAGTAAAAAAATCAAAAATATAGGGATCAACTGGTACGAATTCAACATGACGGAGCAAAATGGCGGTCTTTAAAAAGTTAGTGTAAAAATTAATTATTTAATTTATTTATAAATTATACCCAAAATTCAAGTATGGCCATTACGAATCCACTACAGTGGAACAAAATGGCGCCCAATAAAAATGTTTTTAGAGAGAGTATATAAGTGTTAATAAAATAATAAAAGGCTAAGGAAAGATTCATAACAAGGGAAGTTCCAGGTAAAAGAAATTTACCAATTTTTTCATTACATGAACAGATCAAAAATAGGAATACACACTACATTTTTTCGGCCACATTGTTATTATTTATAACACTTCTGTTTTAAAACACAGTTTTAAAGATACATGCGACAATTTTACAGAAACATTTAAAGTTTAGATTAATAATCGTTAATAGGAATACCTATTTATTTACACACCCAATTTTGAGCACATTGAAGATCCTTTTAATTAAACTGTCTGTTTAAATTTTCTGGAGTACGTATAATTTTAGTAATTCTTAACACATTAAAGATTAATTAATAAATATAATTACTATAGAGAAATGTATTGAGTTGACAGTATTGATTAAAGTTATATTTTATAACAGACTACCCTGTAGGTTTATCTATATTCATCTAAAAATATTTAGTTCAATTTTAGCTAGAAACTGTAGTTTGAAGATCATGTATAGCGAAAATAAAGTTTAGGTTGATGTTTCATAACTAAGGGAAAAAAATAGCTCTTTCGGAAAAATTGTTATTAGGTGAAAAATAAAACAAATAAAACTTTTAAAAAATACCGGGCTATTATATGCTGTAACAGTTTTACCCTTTGCCTCCATGTGGTTCATTTTTAAACAGAACATTTAAATAATTTGAATAATTATTTTCTACTTTAACTATTTTTAACATTGAGACTGTTTTTTCTTCTGATGCGTGGTTGCAAAGCATTGTGTCCATCTCTGGACTGGCAGGAGTGCATTTTAAGCATTAACCGGACTATTACTATATAAAAAAAAAAGAAAATCTGATTTTAAGCAGATATAGCAATGACAAATAAGGCTAGCTCTGGGTTATTAGAATTATTATTATTAATAATATTATTATTATTTCAATAACAGTATGCGGCAAAATGCTGATGTGACTGTTTTATCTATCAAAATATATATAGTTTGAACAGCTAATATACATGTCCATAAAGAGTACACTAAAATGATTGGTCATTAAGAAGTCCTTTTCTTTGTCAACCAGATGTGTAAAGTAGATGTTGAAAGAGTAAAGTGGTTTGTTGAAGGAGCCTTAACCATTTCCTCTGTTAAGGAGTTCCAAGGATTTACTATTCTATTTGTATTTCATGCTTCTTTGGGTAGCCCCGAAGATGTAGCTGCTGGTTGAAATAGAATGCAACATGAACATCCATGTTGCAGGAATAGTAGTTAATAGTAGTGGTCAATTATATTGAATGTTTTAATTAAGTCTTTCTCAATCTGTTCTTTAATGATGTGTTTTAACTTTGACAAAAGGGTTTCATAACTGTCCCTTTTTAATTCTTACTATATTTTTGTTATCCTACATTGAACTCTTTCTAGTTGCTTAATATCTTTTCCAAAAAAGGGGCTCCATATTATATTAGCATATTCTAACTTAGGTCTTATAAAGGATTAATTTCAAGATTTATACAATTTCAGTACCATGTCAGATGACAAATTCTGAGAAGCTTTAAGTAAAAGATATATGAATGAGGTAACTTTCTTCATTAATTTATTGATGTTTTTCCATTTGAGGTTTAATATTATGATGACTCCCAGATCATTTTGTTCTGAGACATGTTGCAAACATGCATTGTTCAGAGCATATCTGGCATCAATTTCGAGGCCTATTGACAGCACAGTGCATTTGTTGATGTTAAGTTTCATTCTCCATGTGGTAGACCATTGTTCCTTAGTTGTGAGATCCTCCTATAACAGATCACTCTCTGTGTGTCCATTAGCATACAATTTGACATCATCATCATAGAAAGCTATATTAGTCTTCATATTTAGAACCAGATCTTTTATGTACACCAACTAAAACAGTGGGCCCAACACTGTCTCTTGTGGTACTCCAATCAAAACAGGAGGTTTCCCAGTTAGAGACCCATTGCTCCTAACTTGATGGTATCTGGTCTTGCAGAAAGTTCTTTATAAGCCATAACAGGTTCCCTGGATACTGAAATACTCCAATTTGTGGATATGGAGCTATATGGAACTTATATATAAAAAGCTTTCTCAAAATCCAGGTAAATAACATCAGTTGGCAAGTCTTTACCATGATTTTTGTCCAATAATTAAAACACTTCACCGCAGATTTGGTACAGTGGAAGTTTTGGAGAGAAAGCCTTGTTGGCAATCTGATATGATTTTATTATTTAATAATTTGGTTTTCATAACCTAAATAAAACAAAACCATATTTGTGCTTTTATCATATTATAATTTGAAATTAAACTTATGTCTACAACATTTAAGTGCTGTAAAACAAGAGAGCAGCCAAATTGGTATTGCCTTGTCTGCAAAAGTTTACTTCATAGAAACTGTTGGATAAGAAAGAACAAGGGGCATGAGGAAATACACGAAAATCTCATTTGGTGTTCTAAAACATGTGCTAATAAAGTGAGAGATACCGATCCGGACGTTGTTGACGATTTAAGGGAAATAATAGAAAACCTTAAAACTGAATTAAAAGAAAAAGATACATATATAAATAGATTGAAGAGAAACTCTGACCCTTTTTGCAGATCATATACACGAAATTGATAGACTGATTAAGGTCAATAGTGATTTAAGGAAAACACTTGATGAAATAAGCCTAAAGAGAAATCTAGAAAAACCTATCTTGGTTTCTTTAAGCACTTAAACTAAAATAATTTATAAACAAACCAAACATATTCAGACAGAGTGGCATAGTGTCAGTGTTGAAACACAGATTCCTGAAACAACTTAGACATTTATTAAACATGCACAGAGCTGAAATAGTTACTGAAATAAGGTATCTAAATACAAGATGCAGCTTACTTTTTTACAGAATCTTAGTTACTTTAAAAAAAAAACATTTAATCAGAAACTAAGTTACTAACAACTATAAGTTGCCTTTTAAAAGTAACTTGTTACTCTAAAAAGATAGTTTGTTTTCTGCGTTTGGCATAGATAGTATAACTGTATTAAACACATTATTAGGTACTTATCAGATATCAATATAGTAAGTATGATATAACTTAACAACAGAGAACTTGCCAAGACATCAAAAATCTATTATGGCAAATAAATTATCAACAAAATATATGGCTGAAACTACTACTTTATTATACTAAAATACTCGTAACGTAAATAAACATTAAAACTTGTAAAAGTAGAGCAAACCATGAGAAAAACTAGTTTAAACTAAATATTATATTATACTCCAGGTCATGGGTCAAAAAATCTTTTTTTTTTTGTTTGATGGGATAGATTTAGGGGTCCCGAAAAATATCAAAAGTTTTCTTATCCCCGATGAAATTGCGATTCCCTAAATATGCAAATTAATTACAAGAACTTGGTTTTTGTGCAATATCTCATTTTGTCTTTGTTGTGCCATAAATATGATGAAATGTAAGCCTATAAAATTCTCTACAAAAAAAGGTTTTGTACACTTTTTTCATAACACCAGCACTGTCGCCGTAGCAGCCGCTTAAGATGACTGATGCGCGTCGAGCGAATTAACCTCTACATAGCACACCTAGCAATACGCCAGTGAATAAAAACTGTAATTAAAGACACACATCAGCTGAAAGTGGCGGTTATAGAGATAAAACTGGTGTTTTGTAAAAAGTGAATAGGACATTTTTTTGTACAAAATGTTATGAACTTTTATTTTATATACTAAAATATTTATCATACAACAAAGAGAAACCGAATTATTGAACAAAAATCAACTTGTATATAATTTGCCTATTTAAGGGCCACACTGTCATCAGAAGTGGTAGAATTTTTGACATGTATTTCGTGTCCCCCCAAGTCTAATTATATTAAACTCTCATTACCGCCTAGAATAATAACATTTAATTATGTTGCCATTTAAAAGATTTGTTTTCTCTAAAAGAATTGGTATGTGTTATCAATCACCACTTTCTTTCTAATTACTGTCCTTTTTTTGAGGAGAAAGTTTACATATAGTAACAAAGAGGAATAAAGCAAAGTTGTAGTTAATATATAAAATTGATTCAAATCTAAAAACTTTAACTGCAAAATATAAGTTTTTCAAATGGCACTTGTGCATATTTTTGCTTTAACTTATAAACTATCACAAAAACTTATTTTCGTAATTGTATTGATACCAAGTTCTAGTAATTTTTGAGATGTTTATATTGTGTTAGTTTTTCTATTCATCTTGTTTAATTTTATTTGCTGTATTCCCAGTAGCTACTGAAAATTACATAACAGTAAGTAAATTAACAGAAGCAAATAAAACCTTTAAAATAGCAATTGATAATAAGGAATTTTTTACTCCTACAATATAAAAAAACTACATGACACACTCTACAACCTTTATATTAATCATTTTTCTCTACCTTATTAAGCAAAAAATTTTAATGGAAGTTCAATTTATATTTACATTTAAAAAATAATACTTTTTACTACACTACTGTGTTTTTGACCCAACGTTTACGTGGAAATATTTTTACATGATGCCCAATTGGTTGATACATAATATTTCAAATGTGTTTTTTTGCCAAATTTAGTCTATATAGAATAAACAGGGGAGTGTTCTTGACTTACTGTGTGGGTACATATTACTTAGCTTCCTGTCAAATTTTTATATTTACCTAACTAACTTACTACCTAAACCCAACTAAAGTATGAATATTTATCACCTTCAGAAATAATTAAATTCGTATAAAAATTATGAATATCAAAAATGTAGTATTCTAGGTAAACCTAGTTATCTTGTTTATATATTTTATAAAAAGCAAACAAACCACTTTACGGCTTGTTACTGCAAATCAAGTAACTAAACTAAAACTAACATGAATACGTAACAATAACTTGCTATGTTTCCTTCTGATATGGAAGTAAAAACGGTAGAAGGGGTTGTGATAAAAAACTGGTGAAACTTTTGGAATATAAAAAAGTGTCGACGCCGATAATCAAGAATGAGCTCCATCAAAACGTGAGCGTCTATAAAGCGCGAGAGGCAACTTTCTTACGCTATTTCCGCGTATTGCATTTTTTTTCATAGGATTTATATGTTGAAGTTGACCAGACAGACAAATATGTAACGAGATACTCTTTGGTAACTAAAGTTATATTTTGTAACTAAGATACTTTTCAGAAGTAACCGTTTCAAGATACTCAACAAAAATGTCTAGTTACAAGATACTTTTTCTAAAATTAAAAAAGCATAGTTCCTGGGGATTCTCTGCAAGTGTTTGCGGCAGTCAATATTCATTATATCGACGGAAAAACAAATTTTTATAACGCACTTAAAAACGACGTTAAAGTAAACACTCAATTATTATTAAAATTGGTTTCCTAAATCAATAATAGTGAAAACAAATAGAAAAAGTAAAATCATAATGGCGAATAAATGTTTTGAGTGCAAAAATATTTGTATACTTAAAGAAAAGTGCTCCGATAACGAAGTTTTCTGATGCCCGTGTGATTGCTGCAAAGTCGTACTGTGTAAAAACTGTTCAAAAATAACTTCTACAGTAGTACGACCAGTATTATCAATGCTTTTCTTTTATGAATCCTGCAGGGAAGCTATCAAACTGCTACCTAAATTTCATAAGCAATTACCCAAACTCTAAACTGAAATCACAGAATTAAATGCTGTGTCTGCAAAAGTAGTAGACTTGAATAATGTAAAAAAGGAAATTAGCTTGGAAATTACACTAATAAAAGAAGACATTGAAAGCTACAAGAGGTCCTTTTTACAAACGTCGAGCTACTCAGATATAGTAGCTGTCCTAGGTAAGGAAACTAAAGCACTAGGGAATAACCTAACTGAAATGAATGAAAAGATATCTCACTGCAGAAACAAGCAACAACAAACAGTTCTGTTTGCTCCTTTGGCAGTGGGGACCTACCCTGATCGAGATGCAGGAGAGGGAGGCCAGATCAACAAATATGCTCTTGTTTGGAGCAGAGGAGGCGCTTAGTGATTCTGTAAATGATCGAAAAGTACACAATACAGAGATAGTCCAAGAAATACTGAAGATTACTGGGAATCCACTGGTCATTGATGAACTGAAAGTTGCTAGAGTAGGAATATACAACCCAGAAAAGACAAGGACTATCAAGTGATTTTTCCAAGTAAGCAAATTGCACTAAGTGTTGTTGACTGAAATGCATGAGAGACTAAGCAAAGGAGAAACAAATCTTAAAATAAAATACTTTGCTGGCATACCTAAAATAATTAAAACTAAGTATGATGATATACTGGGAAATGGTACTGGTGCACGGAACATTTCAAAAAACTAATTGCATATGCCTACTCCCCCCTACTATTTTTTACACAAATCTGGGATCAATAATACCTAACTTTGATGAGTTGGCTGTGGAAATACAAACCAAAAATCCAGATATAATATTTATAACTGAAACATGATTGCCATCAAGTATACTTGATACTTGATATGTCTGGGCGGAGGTGGAGTCACTAGGTGCAATACCTATGAAGAACTGTGGGCTGTGGTGAATATTGATGGGTTCATGATGGTTATATGCTGTCTATACATTCCTCCGAACAGCACTGTCAAGACGTACCAGTCGTCCTGTAACACTTGTTAGTCACTAAGGAACATATTAACAAATCATAAGTTTCTAATATATGGCGATTTCAACCTTCCATGGGTTAAATGGACCTTGGACGAGGGGATCATAGTTCCCCATTGATACTATGTTCTTCTTGGAACTGCAACACGTCAACTCTATTCCAAACTCTATAGGTAGATTGCTTGATATGATCTTTGTTGATGACTTGAATCACCTGTCTGTCAAGTGCTTGAATCCATTGTTAAAGATTGACTCTCATCATCCTGCCATAGAAACTCATTTCGATATCGAGCATATTAAACACCTCAGAAGTAACAGCAGAGTAACTGTATATGACTTTAACCGAGCTCATTACCAAGATCTTAACGTTCTCTATGATCAGATTGACACATCAATCTCTCGCTTTTACGAAATTCTTTTTGTATTTATATTTTAAATCGATTGTTGTCAGCTAAGTATGAAAAAATGGTTTTTACAATTTTTCTTGCTTTTTTAAAATATTGATTTTTTTTCTGAATGTAAGGCCTTTTAATTTCATATAAATTTTCATTACGAAATAAATTATGCAAGTATCATATTCCTAAAACCATTTTTCAAAATGTTTGCATTCATATTGTCGTGAATGTTTCCTGAGCTTTTTATTGAAGTAATTTATTTATTTATTTATTTATTGTCATAAGCACTTACAGAGTTTAAACTCCAAATTGTACATACAAAAAAAAAAGTCATCTAATCCTATCTGTTACAGGATAAAACTTAGTACCTAACCATTTAAACGCATCTTAATCAAATTCTTAACCGTATTTAAATTACATGCAAAAAAGTCAATATTTTCAAAGTTATGATTGTAGTTCTTCATAAGCCTATCTGAGAAACGCTGCGTACCATAATTTGTGCGATGGAATGTAAGCTGGAAAAGATCTCTGCATCTTGTATTTCTTCGAGGTATGCGAAAATTGACTGTTGTCAACAACTGATTGCATTCTATTCTTCCAGTTACAAGTTTGTGTAAGAAAATTGCTGAAGCATTTTGCCTTCGAAATTCCAAACTCTCGATACCGGCTAGTTGAAGACGCGTCTGGTACGATAATTCCTTGTATGGAAAACTTAATTTATACATCATAAACTTAACAAACTTATTTTGAACAGCCTCAAGACGTTGAATATCACAATTGTAAAAAGGACACCATACAACAGAATTATATTCTAATATACTACACACAAGACAAAAATATAAACATTTGATTGCTTTAACATCACATATATGAGAGCAGGTCTGGCGTAAAAAACCTAGCATTCTTGAGGCTTTCAGAACTATAATATCAACATGCGTGCTAAAACTTAGATTTTCACTAAAGACAACACCCAAATCACTAAAACTATTTACAGAATCTGAAACAGTGTCTCCAATAGAGTATGGGTATGTTATAGGACCCCTACTTTTCGAAAGGCTCATTACTTTACTTATTTATTTATTTATTTATTTATTCAAACGGTTACACCATTTTTACAATTTACATTTCGGAATAAATATTGACAATAAAAAATTAGTTAATTATTACAAAATACGGACTATACAACATCACAAGATCAGACTTTTCAACTCTTTTTTGAAAGCATGTATTGACACATTGAAAAAACTCAAGTTAGGAAACATATTCACACTAGCTAGTAATGACCCTATTTAGAGGCATGTTCTGACCATGCCTAGTATTACAATGCGTAGCAGACAAGAGGAGTGATCTTCTAAAATTTCTGGGTGGAATATAAAAATCAAAGCTATTCAGTATACTGGATGATGTTATTATGTTATTTATTACTTTATAAAAGAACCAGACCTCGAAATACTGTCTGCGACTTTCCAGCGTGGTCAAACCATGATACCCTCTTACCTCCTCCAGGGTTAGCTGTAAACCTGCTCGCGCCATTCTGTATCATAGGTACCTCACAAACTTAAGCTGCACCTCAAAGTAAGGACTCCAAATCAAACAGCAATACTCTAACACAGATCGCACATAACACACAAACAATGCAACCAAGCTAGGCAAATTATTAAAATCATTAGACAATCTTATCATCATACCCAACACACGGTTGCTTTTATTAATAATTGCTTCATAGTGGTCCGTATAACGAAGCCTGCCGTCCAGCAACACTCCCAAATCCTTCACTACATTCACTCTCTGGAGTTCATTTCCCCCTATATTGTACCCATATTCCCCACCATCCCTATTGCGACCAAAGACAATATAAGTACACTTTGCCGCATTCAGTGCCAAATTATTCTCCTGACACCAATAAGCCAGAGTATCCAAATCCCGTTGAAGCAGCTCACAGTCCTCGCTCGATTGCACCGCCCTAAAAATCTTTAAATCGTCTGCAAACAAAAGGTACTTTGAGACAAGTTTTTCTCCTATATCATTCACCAGTAGTTGAAACAGTCTAGGACCCAGGTGACTCCCCTGAGGCACTCCAGAGACAACATTAAACATAGGTGAAAGAAATCCCACCAATCTGCCCCGCAAATACGAAGACAACCAGGAGTGAAAAGGCTCCCCCTCTCCAAGAGAACATAGCTTGTCAAGCAGAACCCTTTGATACATGAGGTCAAACGCCTTGCTGAAATCTGTATTAATTGCATGTACCTCCTGGCCAGCATCCATAGCTGCACTGATATAATTAGTATACAGGAAAAGGTTGGTTTCGGTAGAACGGCCACCCTCAAAACCATGTTGTTCCTCCACGATATAATTTTTGAAAGCACCGAAGGAGGGTAAAACCAATTTTTCCATAACCTTGGGGATTGCAGACTGTATACAGACAGGTCTGTAGTTCTTCACATCACTACTGTTCCCAGCCTTAAATATAGGGGAGATATAGGAGTGCTTCCATTTGTTTGGAAAAGCACCACAAGATAGTGACCTATTAAAAATAAACGACAGAGGCTCACAAAGAGACACAGCACACTCCCTCAGCATAACATGCGACAGCATATCAGGACCAGCACTCTTTTTCACATTTAGAGACAGTAAACACTGAAGTAGACTTTCGAACTTGATTTCAATTCTATTTACATTAGCGTGAAAACTACTTATGACTCGATTCTGATCATTATTGTAAGCCATTTTACCCTTAAAACTCTGATAAACAGAACTGAACTGTCCAGCAAAGAGATTGGCGACTTCCTGCCCCCCTTCAACCCATTGGTCCCCCAAAAACATGGATTCTTGGACATCATTGCCCCTTTGTGATCTTGACTTAACAAACTTCCAAAACTCGCTAGTATTTGCCCCCATTTGCTCCTCCACATTAGAGACATACCGACTATAACACTCACCAGTCATTCTCTTACACTCATTTCTTAGGTTATTGAATTCTGTGTAATTATGCTGACCATTTGTTGCCTTATATTTCTTATGGGCTACCTTTTTAGCAATTACCTTTCTTTTTAATTCAGAACTGAACCAAACAGGGAAATTTGACTTTTTTACCATATACTTTGGCACAAACAAGTCCACAGCATGAAATATTGTTTCATAAAAAGCATCAACAATATCATTAATATCGTTCAAATAATACAAACCAGTCCAATTAATTTGTAATAGATAATTATTCATAGCACCATAGTTGACTTTATTGAAATTGTAATTATATTCAGCCTTGCATTTAACAGATTGGGATTCAAAAGACAGAAGAGCCTCTAGAGGAGGATGATAATTATCTTTTGGTAATAGTGGATCACAACTAGAGACAGACAAGTAATGGTTGGAAAAACACAGGTCCAATATGGAGTCACTAGCATTATGTACACAGTTATACTGACTTAAACCTAAATATGACATTTCATCGCAGAGTAATATTTCAATATCATTACTTATATTCTTAACAGTCAAGTTATTACAGTCCCAGATTAGATCTGGGAGGTTATAATCACCCATTACTATAATCTTATGGTCTTTACCATATTCTATTATCACATCCTTAACTGCCTGAACATGATTACTGTAAAGCTCCAAATTTGAACGAGGAGGCAAATACACACAGCCAAATATAAATTTTATATGATTAATCCTGACTTTAACAAAAAGATGCTCAACAACTGAATTTTCTAAAGGTACAACAAACGAGTCAAAAGCGCTACTTACTTTTTTTATCGCTCGAAACAATATCCCTATCTCTACGATAAACACTATAGGATTCACAGAACACTTCATTGTCGATGATACCTGGGGTAAGCAGTCATCAAAATAACATCATATTCCAATGCAGAACTTACCAGAAATACTTCCTTTAGTTTCGTTCGCAACCCACGAACATTCTGATAGTACAATACCAAGTTATTTACACATTGTTCCCCTGTACTTGATCGTTTTTTGGTTTATCTCTGGAAGCATCATCAGCACCACGGTCGGAAATCTTCGATAAATATGGGGTAACTGTTCTATATCATATTAAAAGATTTTCCTCACCATTAGCCCTCCTCTCATTCAACTGCTTATAAAGCTCTTTAATATACTTCCATTGCATTTCAGTTAGGTCAGCTTTCATACTGATATCAGTAGATTTAAGTCTATTCTTTCTTCTGAGGCACTCAGTTGCTGTGCTCGCCCTATCAAATATTACCTTTATGGGTCTGGGCTTAGTACTGTCCCTTCCAACTCTCACTGCTCTAAAATCTGGATTTGACGCTATTTCAAGCTTGGCCAAACCTTCCAAAAATTGTGCCTTGTCGTGGTTAATTCTTTCTTCTGTTATCTTAGATTTACTCTCTGCCACATTGAAAATCATAATATTTCTGGCCCTAGCATTTTTTTCTTGAAATTCAAGTAGCATACTCTGATCTGTGACAGACATATCTCCCGGGCTTCTATCAGTAACTATAACTTGCGCTGCTGAATCCTGATTAATCAACTGATTAAGATTACTCTTCAATTGAGCAACTTCGTCCTTAGCATGCTGAGATGCCTTGATTTCCTCCAGCGCAAACTGGAGGTCATTCTTCTGGCTTAAAAGCAAATTCACAATCCCTCCGATCACTGAAAGAACGTTCTTATTGCTAGTGTTTGTTTTCTTAAGCAGGGCGGAAATTTTCGACTTAATCTCATTTTCGCTAGTGTTTGCTGCAACGTCGTCCGTGCTCCGCTGTCTTTGCGTTGTTTGGAAATCGGCTACCGGAGTTTTATTACATCTTGTATGAGATCCGGCGGGTGTACCACCGCTTGCTCCAAACGAAATTCGCCTAACTTCAACCTTTTTGCAAGCCGGGCATTTCCTGGTATGTGCCTTTGTTTTTCGAAACAAAGCACAAATTTTATCGTATTCCATTTTGGATAAAGCAGAACAACCTTTGTGCAACCAAGAACAGCACGTAGAACACTCAATAGACGATTGATTTGCTTTTACTTCACGATCACAGACCGAACAAACATACACGGACGTCATCTTATTTGAATATGAGTGATTAAATCTCAAACCAATCCCGACAATACAGTTCCAGTTGCGAACTTGTACTACTCCAGTACCATTTCTACTTGAACAGTACAATATGTAACAAAAATGTACTAGATAGTTAATTGTACTGATTATGTACTATTATGATACTGCTGAATAGTAAAAATAAATATGGCAACGTTGGTCGATTTGCACGTTGTTATGCTATTTTTATTTACGAAAAACTGTATTACAAAAACTACTAGGGGCACTGCCTTTACTTTCACTCGCGACTTACACCACAGTGAACCTTTCAAACCCAACTTCAACAATTTTTACTGCTTTCTACATAATAAATTGACAATTATTACGATGAAGACCTCGAAACATGTCGCGACGTTGACAATATAATACGATAATTACATTTAGATATGTTGATATTGAGGTTATTTAATTTACACCAGTTTTCAAAAATTTCTAGGTCCTCCTGAACACTCAAGCAGTCTTCAGTGGAATTGACAGCATAAAACAGCTTGAGGTCGTCTGCATATAAAAGGCATTTGCATTTAAGGAACACAGATGTAACGCTATTAATAAAGAGTAGGAAGAGAATGGGCCCCAAGTGTGACCCTTGCGGTACGCCTGACGTTACGATTATGTCTCGTGACACAACAACTCCAATCTTGACGGTTTGCTTTCGTTAGTTAGATATGAACTGATCCAGTGAATGTATGGTCCACTCAGTCCCATTGCAGATAATTTTCTAATAATAATATACATCCACCTGACTGGCACTCTCCACGCCTTCTACTACATAGTTCTGAAATACTCCAAGGTTGGTTGAGGTTGATCTCCCTTTAAAAAATCCATGTTGATCCCCTGATATATAATGCTTGAATGATTCGAAAAGTTCATCAGTGATTATGGATTCGAACACCTTGGACATAATTGGCAGCAAAGACACACCACGATAGTTATTAATGTCATTTTTGCGACCCGACTTGAATATTGGCATAAGCCATGAGAGTTTCCACATTCTTGGAAAGGTTCCTTGCTCAAATGACAATTGGAAAATGAGACTTAACGGGCCAGCGAGGGAGTGACTACATTGTTTAAGAATGACGGAAGGTATCCCATCGGATCCCATACTTTTTCCCGTGTCCAAGTTTCTTAGCTTTTGAACCACTTTGTCATATGTGAAGCTATGTCGAGATAGGCTGATGCATTCGGTTTCCATTAACTGGGTATTTCCAACTGCTGGATATATTTTATAACAATTTTCAAAATGTGTAGCAAACGATTCAGCGATTTCCTGTGGCGTATCTGCCATAGTATTGTCGTACTCCATACTCCTTGGAATGTAGCGATTATTACTTTTAAGGGAGTTCACATAAGACCAAAAATGGTTTATATTTAAATGTGTTCAGATTATTTGTTGTGTTTAGATTGACAAACAAAAATCTTTTTTGGCTTTTTCGCAACTGAATAAAAATATTTAACTTTAAATTAATTGAAGCAAATATTTAATATAATTACATACCTCAACATGTAGACTTATCTGTCTACGGAATGTTTCGATACATAATATAAACAATACTATTTAAGCAAGCGTAAGAAATTATATCATTTACCTTAAGTTTTTTATAGACACATAGTAGTTGCACAAATACTTTCATCCTATCGGGACTCATCAGTGCGCCGATCATATATGAGCTCGAGGTCTGAAACATACATTAAGTAACTATATTCAATTGAGTATTTTGATTCCTTTCTCAAGCTGGAGTAACGGAGATAATCTTCTTGTTTTTTAGAACGTTTGTATTGAAGGTATGCTTTGTTTCTTTTAGTTAAAAGTTTTTTTGTTTCTCCTGTATACCATCGAGGATATTTTTTACTCCTTTTATGTATCTTTGGGACATGTTTCTCAATCCCTTAAAATAAAGTTTTGTAAAAACTCAGTACCACATGGTCAATGTCCTTACTTTCCTCCAACCAATGCCAGTTAATATTTAAAAAATAGTTATTTAGTCCATTGTAGTCAGCCCTATAAGTTATATCCAAGGTCGTCTTCAAATTCCAAAGAGGGGTTAGTTAATAATGAAAAAACAATCTCCACAGGTTATTTATTTAGTTAGCTCAAAGAACTAATAACCACAATAATTAATTATTATTACAAACAATTTAAGTTTTACATGTCAATAAGTTATACATGTTAACTAATTTAAGTTATATAATGTCAAATAAAACGTTTTTTGGAAAAGATTACACACAAACAACAAATATTATTACAACCAATTAAAATTAAAGGTTTAAGTAAGATGCTTTACAAAAAAAGAACAACAAACATTTTAGGGGGTAGGTACATACATAAAAACCAACATACACATATAAAAATCATTACAGAACCTGCCGATTGTACTGCTGTATCATGTGATTCCTAAGTTGCGATTTAAACATTGAAATGGTTTGGCATTGTTTAATTACCTCAGGCAATTTGTTAAACATATCCAAACCTCGATAAAATATAGTGTTCTGTCCACTTTTTTTATTTTTTGGAGCTATAAAGAAATTGTTTATTTGTCTGGTATTGTACGAATGTATTTCACTGTTATAAATTAGTGAGTGATGTTGAACGATATTACTAAGAGGCATCTGTGCAAACTCAACTTTAACGTCTGGAAGCTCCTCGCAGAAAATGAGATCTAAGTATTTCCCAAATTCATTTGGTATATGATTAATTTGTTGCAGTTCATTCAAAAACATTTCAGTAATTAATGTGTTTGTTGCTTCTGAGGAGAGGTCGGTAGGTATTAAAAAGTCATCCTCCTTCATCCAGTGGGTTTTAGATAAGTTAAAATCGCCAGTCACCAAAAACTTCGCATGTTTGTATCTTTTCCTAATGCCCTCCAACTTTTCAATAAACGTTTGGTATGATGCAACCGGTGAGTTTGGAGGGAAATATACACATCCAAGAACTATTGTACTTCCATCGACCTTGACAAGGACCCATGCATCCTTAAAGTTTGGATCATTAGAGCCAGGAATACTGCTTGAGTCAAAAGTGGAGTTCACCGCTATTAAAGTACCTCCTCCCCTAGTAAAATGTAATGTTTCATACTGCCTAGCCCCTTTGAGGGAATCAGCCTTTATGTTCCCAAGAAAGTTATTACCACAGACAAATACCCTAGATGGTGGACTTCGTAAATGTATAGAATTCAAGAATAGGCTGTACTGCAAATATAGAAGCAGCAGATCATTGAGCGATTACATGAAGTACTCAAATATTCGACGTGAGGCACGAGTTAGGACTGACATGTGTTATTTAATGTAGTTTACAAATACTGGATATTTGATTCCACAAAATATTAAACATTTCTAGACTTTTATTAACACCTAAAAAGGGAATCTGGTTTGCCGGCTCAAATGAAACAAAACGGTCTAGTGTCCGACAACCCTCAAGATATAGCGTAATCATTTGTATCCCACTTTCAGGACTCCTTTTCTGACCACAATGACATCGATTTATCAAACGTACAACCTGTCAATTTTGCTACCACGCTGTCTTCTCGTACTTTTACAGTTGCTAACATCGAAAAGAAACTTTATTGCCTTTGCCTTGACTCCTCGAAAAAAGCCGGCCCGGACGGCTTTCCTGCAGCATTATTGAAGAACTGTTCACGTGCTTTAGCTCAGCCTCTTATCGATTTTTCAGAGGTCTCTCGTTTCTGGCACTTTTCCTGTTATTTGTAAATCTTCTAACTTACATCCGATATTTAAAAGTGGTGACTAAAGTGACATTTCTAATTATCGTGGAATATCAGTTTTGTTTGGGATTCCCAAAGTCATGGGGTCAATACTTACGGAGGAGATGTTCCTCTGTTTTAAGCATTATTGCTCCCCCAAATAACAAGATTTTTACAAGGGTCGCTCTACTTCTACTCACCTAGGTGACTACCAGCACTTTCTTCTTACTTCAATTGAAGCAGGTGCTAAAGTGGACTCTATATATACTGACCTGTGTAAAGCCTTTGACAGCGTCTGTCACAAACTACTTTTGAAAAAGCTATTGGACATTGGGATATCAGGCAACTACCTGACCTGGATTGAGTCATACCTTACTAATCATAAACAATGTGTAACGATTTCTTGATTTTCATCTCATGAAATTCAGGTGACATCAGGAGTCCCACAGGGCTCACACTTTGGCCCAATTCTCTTCACTTTGTTCCTGAATGACGTTGAATCTTGTTTCAGGAAGTCGTGTGTTCTTATGTACACGGATGACCTGAAATTCTACAACATTGTCAATTCCTCTGACAATTATACACACCGACTTCGACAGCTTCACACATTGGTGTAACATAAACCTATTAAAGATTAACATCAACAAATGCAAAGTGGTCAGTTTTACCGGGTGCTCTAATCCCATCTTTTTTACATACCACATTGACGACATCATCTTGGAAAGGGCTGACTTTATTACTGACTTTGGAGTCATTTTTGATAACACGCTCACCTTTAACAAGCACATTGACAACATAATTTTCAAGAGTTTCAGGATGCTAGGATTTTTGAAGCGCAATACGACTTTCATGAACGATACCAAAGCACTCACTTGTTTATATAATAATCCTTGAATACTGCTCAATTATTTGGAGCTCTTATTACATCATACATAAAAGATGGCTGGTAAGAGTGCAGAATAAGTTCTTAAAATACCTGCTATACAAACATCGTTTTTCCTACCTGAATACAGATTATGAAACCGGGCTTCTTCTTTGCTGCTTAAAATCTTTAGAAGACCAAAGAAATGAAGCAATGTTGATATTCCTTGTCTCGTGGGTTGATCGACTGTGTGGAGTTGTTGAACTACATACTCTTTGATGTTCCAGCACGACTAACAAGACAGCAACGCTTGTTTTTCGAAGTTCCACACCGTAAGAACTATGGACAAGCCACCTTTATGTATAAAATTCTCTGAAACTATAACAACCATTTCTCAAATATTAATATATTTAGCCTCAGTCTGTCCGGCCTTAAGAGGAAACTGCAGTGTATCGCCAACTAGTTCCTATTCCTTACGCTTTGTAATATTGTAATTTCCCCTTAACAATTTATTTGTCATATAATGTAGCGCTAGTACTTTGTCTCCTAAAATATACAGCTACATCTGTTTTTTTTTCTGGTATTGTTATTATTGATTTTAAGTTTTTATTGTTAGACTTTATTGAACCATTTAGAATTTATTTTTTCTGTAGTGTACTTATTCCTGAATAAATAAATAAATAAATTAAATATGCCAGACTCTTTAATTAGTATCCTAAATTATACACTGTACAGAATCGCACAAGTACAAATGAGGCTGGTGAAACAATTAGGGGAGCAAGTGTGGGCATTTATGTCAAGAATATTATACAGGAACATCAGTTGGTGTGTATAAAGCAAACTGCATTGAGTATGAGACTAACACAGGTTGATTCATTATTCATTCATTCATTGATTTAGATGCTTTTGAGTTGTATCTGTCGTTCCCCCCTTATTGCCCTTTTGACGATAATGAAAGAATGCGTGAAATGATTGAAGAACTAAACAATGTGCCTGAATCGGTTGTTGTTTTCGGTGATTTTAATTTCCCTGAGATTGACTGCACCACATGTGGGGTAACTAAGCATAATGCTGCTTCTGAGGAATTTCTTCTCTCCTATCAGGAGTCTAGACTACAGCAGATGATCACCTTTAACACTCGATTTCGGGAAGGTTCCTGTCCTTCCCTGCTTGTTCTTCTTATTTCTGATGTAACCCTATCACCAAAATAGATCTGCTCTTGCAATTGGTAAGAGTGATCACATCTCAAAATTGACAACAGCCCAAATAATGCTGACCCCAGTGACCAAGAGAATTATCTCATACACATTATTGGAAAGCTGAATGTGCGGTTATAAACAACTACCTTCAGCATTGGGAACATGACACTAATCTCTCCAAATATGAAAACTGCTACACAATCTTACACCACATCTCAGGAACATACATTCCTCTTAAACATCATAAGAAAACTTTTAATAAAGCATGGATTACTAGGAACCATATTAAATTGATAAACAGAAAAAGAAAGGCATGGCACAACAAATTTAATTTTTAACTGTACCAAATTTTTTTGTGCCTCAGACACACTATATATATTGTATTGTTTTTTTATTATTTATTATTTATAAAAAAATATATTTATTTATCTATTTATTTATTTACTTATTCGTTTGTTTGTTCTACATACATGTTACAATAATTAATGCAATTGTGACTTGATCATGAGTTTGTTTATATTTTTCCATAATTGTTGGCGTTTCTTGGTCACTGTATGTGATTTTGCTGGAAATATAATATTATAAATATAGAGATAGCAATCAAGAACATCTTTAGGGAGGCTAGAAGGGTGTATCAGGGTAGAGTTCTGGAACAGAGATCAAGGAGATTTTATCATTACATGAATCAATATCGTGACTTCAAATTCCAAAACTTTGTATTAGATGATTCTGATGGCAAACTTACATCTGAACCAAAGCAGATTGGAGACTTATTTGTCAACACAGTTTGATAAAGTATTCATGAGGACCTAGCAGCTCTACCTCATCTGACTTTGGGTTCTCATTCAGAACAGTCTATTGAGAAGAAGTCCAGAAATATTACAAAACTTGAGACTCACCACCAGCCTGGATCAGACGATGTATTACCGGCGATACAACTGTAGAAATGCCCTGAGTTATTGTGTCAACCATGACTGCTGGTAAGTTGCAGGATTCATGGAAACGTGCTGTTGTCATTCCCATATACAAAAAGGGAGATAAACATTGTGCTGTAAATTACAGACCAATTAGCCTGACATATCCTTTGTAAATGCATGGAGAAAATAATAGCTGCTGATATCACCAAATTCTTCCAAACTCAACATCTAGACCGCCTCTACAACCATCACGGATTTCTCAGGGGATACTCTGTTAGGTCCAACCTGGAGCTCTGGCCAAAACAGCTGAAGCTCTATACCCAACAGATGCAGTATATCTCTATTTTGAGAAGGCCTTCGACACATTCCCTGTAAAAGGCTTATAAAGATAACTGATCGCACCTACCAAGTTAGAATTAATGGCTCTCTTTTCAGTAGCCATAAGGTACACAGGGGCTTGCCACAGGGCTCTGTGCTCGATCCTCTCTTGTGGTCTACTTCTCAGACATGACTCAGAGCATTTCTGTAGGACGAACATGTGTGCCGATGACACTAAGATATATTGTGACTCTAAAATCCAACATGGTTGAAGATCTTGCTCAGATAGAAACTGGACTAAAAGGTTCTACTAGGACTTAATGTCTTTAAATGCTCAGTACTTCACATTGGTTATGGAAATCCTTTATTGGATTATCATATCAAACACGCTTTTAGAAAAGATTGCTTCACTTCTACAGCTGCTTTTGAGCTATTAAATTTTGTTCATGAGGGCTTGGACACATCAAACTACGTTCTTGCCATCTTCTTTGACTTAACTCAAGCTCTTGACTGCTTAAATAGCTCCTTTTTACAGAAAAACTTATATGCATTGGGGATAAGGGGAGATATCAACAAATGGTTAGTGTCTTATTTAGCGAAACGTAAGATAAAGGTTAAGATTGGGGATGTTATTTCTACTGGACATAATATAAACTGTGGTGTACCTCAGGGAAGCATTATGTCACTTAAATGGACATTATTCATGTGACATAAATTTCTTCCATCGTAATACAAACCAAAATCTTTGTAGACAACAACTTAAACTTTCCTCTGAGCTCAGCCATAGACTTACAAGAAAGAACTTCTTCACCAACAGGGTTGTTTGAAAGTGGAATAATCTACCAGCACATGTTATGATTTCACCTAACATAAATGTGTTTAAAAATAGACTAGACTCATACCTGCAAAACTAATGCACATATAGTGACTGTATATGAAGTGACATTGTATCATAGTATAAAGACTATGTAGCAGTTCATCGTTTTCACCACCTACTGTCATCAACCCTCCTATAATAATAATAACTTACCGTAACTAAGTTACTTCAGAGTAACTTAGTTACTTTATTGTAACTTAGATATTAGATACACTTAGCTCTGTATATGCAGCATCCCAAACTACTGATTCTCAGGTAACACAGGCTTATGATTGAGCTAAGAAAAACGCGGCTTTAGCCAAACTTGATAAAATAAAAAATATGTTACCAAGTATAGAAAGTCTCTCCATGGAGAACTACTTGCATGCTTCTCAAATAAAGAAGCTCGAAAGCAAGTTATATGAATTCAGTAATCAAATAAAGTGTAAACAAGACAACAACTAATTATTGGGAACAAAAAAATACTGATTTCGAAAACAGGAGAGTTAAAAAAACCGGCCTTCATCATAAAAAAAAGGTTTTTATTTATGGAGATGCAAGTGCCAGAAATATGTCTGTAATAATAAAAACATTGTCAAATAATGACTCTTGTCTAGTGGAAGGGATTGTAAAGACAAGCACAACAATAAATGAAATATCAAAAAACATTTTTAGGAATACTACCAAATATACTCAAAATGACTGTCTTGTGTTGTTTATTGATCTTAACACGATCTCATATTTTAATTAATTCTGGCAAAATATTTCAACATGGACTTTCTGGTAAATTCCATAAACACTTAATGATAGCTAATTTGTTATCCTCCTTTATGTGGTAGGAGACTAGAACTCGGTCCTACTTTGTGGCGATCCTTTATATTCTTTTCACTCTTGTTTTGACCAATTTATTTAACTTAGCATTCCCTATTATATATAATGATAAAACAAAAAAATAAAAAACAATGGCTTACAAAAGGTCTAAAGATTTCTGCAAAAAATAGGCGATTGCTGCATTATATTCTAACATTTTATATATGTAATGCTAGCTTTATATCATATTTTAAGTACCTTAACACTTATAGACAGTCTATTAGGGCCACAAAAGACCTGCAATATGAAAACAAATTCTAAATCAAATAATAAACAAAAGGAAATCTGGGGAATTCGAGTAAATGATCTTCATGGAAAAACAATAAAGTTCCTATTAATAGTAGCATAAGTTCTAAGGATTATAATAGAATTTATTTTTATTGTTCAGTAGCTGCAAAATTGTCTGGAGTAACAACTTTTCCTAGCATTGATCCAATAAGTTTTCTAAATAGTGTTAATGTAACTGATTCATCTTTGTCCTGTGACTATACAAGATATTACAAACATTTTTTTAGATGTCCATAAAAAAAAAGTGTGATGATATATCCTTGAATATATTTTTAAAACTGCCCGATAAGGTTTTTAAAATCTTGGCGAATGCCATAAACCATTCATTTTATGCAGCAATCTTTCCAGCATGCCTTAAACATGCTTTTATTGCTATTTTTAAGGGTGAGGATGTGGAAAACTCATCAAACTTTCGAACTGTTACCTTATTGCCAACACTATAAAAAATTGTCTTATAAGTAACTAATGCACAATGATGAGAGGTCATACTATAGGGAATACAAAATGCAAATTAGTGAAATAAAATAAAACTAATAAAACAGAACAAATAAAACCATCAAGCTGCGCCAAACTTCAGCAGTATTTTGAGGGCTGGAAAATTAATGTTGAAGATGTCGCAGTCATTATAGAATTTATTATAGTTATGACATAGGCGGTCAATAAAGGAGTTTTGGCCGTAATTGGTGCGGTGTCTACTAACGAAGAAAAGAGGTATGTCGCGTACTCACGGGATAATGTTTTTGAGCAGCTTGAAGGCAAATGGGAGCAGAGTTTGTTTGCATCTCTGACCTAAGCTCTGCATACCACAACGAAGTAATCTCATGCTATAATTAACATTTCGATATGGAAAGTGGAATTTGAATAACAAATAAACAAATAAAAGTAATTAGAGATTTTGCATTGAAGCCTTTCGACTCTCTCGAGGTGACATGTCTAGTGAGGATGGTAGAGTAGTATATAAGGTATCTCCTATTGAAGCAGTTATAAAGTGATATGATGGCTGTTTTGTCGTGGAAATATAGGGAGTGTTTCTTGACATATCCCAACATTCAAAAGGCCTTGCATACAATGGAATTGATGTGCTCATCTAAGTCATTGACTGCAGAGGAGACCGCTAGGAGAGAGTCGTTAATCGTGTACGTATTTAGTGTAGGGTTCGGGGACTGTGAGAAATGAATATAGGAACACTTGGCTATGTTGATAGAGAGAAGGTTGGTCTTTAACCAAAAGACAAAACGGTTCAAGTAGGACTGTGGTGCAGAGTAATTCGATGCATATATATATATATATATATATATATATATATATATATATATATATATATATATATACACACATATATATATATATATATATATATATATATATATATATATATATATATATATATATATATTTATATATATATTATATATATATATATATATATATGTATATGTATATATATATATATATATATATATATATATATATATATATATATATATATATATATATATATATTGATTTTTACTCCTTCACGGATGGAAAAATACAATGTGTTTTCATTCCGAGTGTACATCCGTTCACTACTGTCGTTCTGAAAAGAACAGTTTTGCTGACGTTTCGCCAAAATCACATTTGGCATTTTCGAAGCTTTCTTTCTCGCGTCCGAATAGAGACTGAAGTGTTGGTGACTGCGACGCCTCCTTTTATACCCCCACTCGGGGCCGAAGGTTATATCTGAGCAGGCGTTGGTCGTTATTTATGTTTCCCGGATGGTGCTGTTGTTGTTCCACTAATTGCGCTTGAGTTTTTGCGATTTTAGATTTGTCGATTATTGTCTTCCATACTGTTAGTAGTTTTAATGATTCGTCCCTTTTATTTAAATCACCTTGCTTTTCAATTTCTATGGCTTCTCGGATTATTCTAGTCTTATAATGTTCTATATTGGCAATCTCCCTACACCCATCGAAATTTATTTTATGGCCGGTTTCCTGATGATGTAGGAATAAAGCTGAGGTTGTTTGTTTATTTATGTTTGTTATAAATAAACAAACAACCTCAGCTTTATTTCCTACATCATCAGGAAACCGGCCATAAAATAAATTTCGATGGGTGTAGGGAGATTGCCAATATAGAACATATATATATATATATATATATATATATATATATATATATATATATATATATATATATATATATATATATATATGTATATATATATATATATATATATATATATATATATATATATATATATATATATATATATATATATATATATATATATATATATATATATATATATATATATATATATATATATATATATATATATATATATATATATATATATATATATATAGTTATTCTGGCAATTGCTAGCAAGTTTAATTAAGTTAAATGAAGGTGCTGTCAAAGATAAACTTGTCAGAAATACTGTCCACACCTACTTCGGCTTCTCATTTTATAAGCTGCTTCAGCTTTTTCCTTATCATCTGTTTGATTCAATATAATTTTTTTCATTATCTGTTCGGTTCCATGGTATAATTGTATTTGTAATATAACTGAAATTTTCATTAAAATTCGGTCTTTATCGAAATTTCATTACTTAGTTTGGAAAATTTATTTAATATTACTTAGTTTTGCAGATTACAAAAAATATGATATAGATAAATTTCTTGAAGTAAAGTACACTTTGTAACATACCTATGGTTTACTTAAAATTTATAGTATAATTATATACAATTTGTGACCTGTAAAAATAAAAATTTAGATAATTATTTGTGTTTTATTTTGTTTATGTGACTACATTTGTAAATATATATGTTATAACAAGCAACAGAATTATTGAGTTTAAAAGAAATAAAATCTGCACACTGCAACATAAAATATTACATAGATATAAGAGTATAGATAATAATATAGCTATTTAAACCTTTAAGTTATTTTGGTAGAATTATTGTAAAGAGATATTTGAACTGAGTTATTATGGGATGTTGTTAAATTAGATTATCTTAGATTAGCACAGCAAGTTACATAAATGTGCTTATATGCATGACATCGAAATAGATTTCTCGTTCCATGGACCTCACAAACCTAGTGTTAAATAAGTAATGAAGAGCTCTCTTTACATTTTATTTTCCCTAAAGAGGTCTACAATGTTCCGCAGGATCAATGCCACTAATAATTGTCAGAGTCCTCTTTTCAAAAAAAAACTAAACTTATGAAGCTTCTGTAGAAAATTCTCATAAAGTTACTCCATATATAAGACGGGAAAGAAATAATGCAACATTAAGAGCTTTTTATTTAACTACCTTACAAAATTAACGAACTTTTTTACAGAGTTTATCAATATGACTTAAGGTTAACGAGCCAGCAAGTACAACACCAAGCTTATGTATAGGTTAAAGTAAAGGGTTGGCAAAAATAGAAAAAATTAAGGGCTGGGATTATTTTTCAAAGTGTTGGCAGCAAACCACAAGTTAGCTTACTCCATCGCCTCCCTGACATTAGCCTCCAAATTGCCATCTTTAGACCATGACATGAAAATGGATATATCAGATATCAGCATTTAGTGAACACTTGTGAGGATGCATATAAGAAAATATATCATTAACTTATATTATTAATAACAATAGCCTCAAAATACCTTAATTTACATCAAGTAAAGAAAATATCAAACATTATGTCTAACTATTTAGATTTAATTTTCACTAATATTGGAGAAACATTAGTTGAGCCAGCATTTGCGTCCATTTTGCCAATCGACGTTTATCATTCACCCATAGTGATTTTACAATTTTATATGTTGTCGATTGTTTGGACATATGTTATTATCTTGCAGGAATAAATTGGGGTGAACTGTTTGAATGCAATAACATAAACAAAATATTGGAAGATTTTTATAGTAATATTTTGGACATCATTTCATATTTTCCTAAACAAAAAAAGTCAATGCCTGCAAAATTTCCTAGATGGTACTCAGACGAATTAAAAAGTCTAATTTTTAAAAAGAAGGCTGTACATAAAAATACAAAATCACAAACTCGATCCAAGACTATAATATCTTCATCAATTAAAATGAGTATACATTTTTTCTAATCATTTAAGCCTAGTAGAAAACTCTATAAACAATAATAGTAATTTTTTTTGGAAATATGTTAATGAAAAAAATAAAAAATTTGCTTTACCTAAATGTATGAGATAAAAATGAAACATTGGATAAAGAATGTGACATAACGAATTACTTTGCAGATTTCTTTGCATCAGTATATTCAAGTAGTGTCTCCTCTCATGATGTATTGCATAGCAGTTTAGATCCAACTATAGATATCTCATCTTGTGAGATCACTGTTTTCAATGTGTTTACAGCAATAAAAGGCCTTAATGATCATCTCTCGGAGGGACCCAATAATATACCTGTTATATTCTTAAAACGTTGTAGATGTGTTTTATCTCCAATATTATGTAAAATTTTCTGTATGTCCTTGTCCCAAGTTATTTTTCCAGATAAGTGGAAAATATCTTTTGTTACCCCCATTTTTAAGACCGGTGATAAAATTCTTGTGGAAAATTACAGAGGGGTTAGTAAAATTTCATTAATAGCTAACTATTTGAAATAATTGTATCATCTAAGCTAACACCATTTATAGAAACTTTAAGTCCAAAGCAGCACGGTTTTGTCAATGGCAGATCAACAATTACAAACTTGTTGATATATGAAGACTTTCTGAAAAGTGCATTGAAGATGAAATGTCAGGTTGATACCATATATATAGATATCTTTAAGGCATTTGACAGAGTTAGTCATGACATGCTTGTGAAAAAAACAAATAAAATAGACATTTTTGGAAATCTTTTAAAATGATTTATTATTATTATTTGGCTCACAAAGGTCACTTTTTTCAGAGTTTGCGCCATCTTAAAACAATTGGGGAAAGGCCAATTTGAATGCATTGTTTAAATATATCTAAAAGGGGATAACATATTATCATCAATAGATAATTGTAGGAACATGCAAAGAGTTTTACCAATTTTATATTTGTTAGTAATGTGATTTATTTTTAGGTTTTGAAATGGCATCTACAGTAACAACTGAACAATTTTCTCTAAGATGGAACAATTTTAACTCCAACTTAAAATCAGGATTTCATGAACTTTTACAGCATGCAGAAATGGTGGATGTCACACTGGCTGTTGATGGACACTTTTTGCAAGCACATAAAGTAGTTTTGTCGATTTGTAGTCCTTATTTTAAGCAGATGTTTAAAGAAAATCCTTGTAAACATCCAATAGTGATACTAAAAGATGTGGGACATGAAAATATGAAAGACATCCTTCAGTTTATGTATATGGGAGAAGTTAGTGTATTAAGAGAAAACTTGTCTTTATTTTTAAGGACTGCAGAAGTATTGCAGGTTAAAGGGTTAACTGGAGATGATTCAGTAAGTATGTTGTTGTTTTTGATTTTTCAAACTAATATACTTTACTTACTTATACGTTTTTTTTGTTTTTATAAATTTCAATTGATAATAGGTAGGTCAATAATACTTAACCTTCAGGATAGAAGTTATATGAAACATTATACAATAAAATACTATATAAAAATAAATAAACATAGATCTGAACAGAACAAATTACAAAGAAAAATAAAACAAAGCAGTCAAAACATTGTCAATTCAGCTTTTGTACAGATCGTGGGAGAACATTTGACCTGGTCTCATTACTAAGTGAATCAGTGCTGTAATAAACAGTAAATGTGTATTTGCTAATCAGCCATTACCTAGTGTAAAATTTGTAAATAACAGATATCTTTTTATCTCACATTACATTAAAGTTATACAAAGGTCCTTTTGGTAAATGGCGATTTACTATTTTATGCCCCCATAGACAACTGAGCTCCATGAAAAAAACTGAAATTAAATTCTGCAAATCTTTCTGCAGAAGTGATGCAGAATTCTCTCTATAAAGGAATTAGATTAGTTACTTACAAACCTGGCTTCACTGAACATAAGTCAGTCGTAAGAACAGCAAAAAGGAAACCAATACAATTTCGTCTATAACCTGTTATGTTAATATTATATGCTGGTATGTTACTTTATTGAATTTATGTTAACTTTTGACTATTATTCTCAGTGTTGTGAACTCTTACTTAACCAAGAGATGGAGAATGCAGTTACCACTTTTTTACCTGAATTATTAAAGAAGATGGACACTTGTAGATGTGAGTTGTTTTTTAATATCTTATTGCTCTCACTGGGTTTTCATCCTAGCAGTCCCCATGAATGGATCTATTGAATTTTGTTCCACACCTTGTAATGTGATTGAGGTATTAGCTTTTGGAATATTGCATTTAGTTCATCATCATAATATACCCGTTCACTAACTTTCGTTCTGAATAGAACAGTTTTGCAGCTGTTTTGCTAAATAACATTTGGCATTTTCAACATTTTTTACCCCTCATTGTGGAACCACATAGAAACTTTGGCTTTTTAACGCACAGAATCGAATAAGAGTATTAAGACTGATAAACTTTCTATGACAATCCCCTCGCGTAAACCACAAGACTCATAGCATCAGTGAAGTGGTTCACAATATATTGTGCTATAATCTCTCAGAAAGTGAAAATCCATATAACTTAGTAAGGGTTTTAATTTTTGCAATAATTCCTAAGGAAATCCCTAAAGAAGAAATAATAAGAGAGCTGTAAAAAGCTAGAAAAATACGTAAAAATAAAATAAAAAGTTCACCAGTAAACACCGAAAAATGACAAAACATTATACGACGGTAAAAGTCGAGTAGATATCCTAAACTCTAAGGTTTCCCAAAAATACGCAACCCAGGGACGCCCATCATACCTATTGTTAGTTTGCAACCAACTGTCTAAAAAGCGATTTAAGCAGTTTTTTGTGATATTTTTACTTTAGTCTGTATATTGTTTAATATCATATTGTTTGTAAAAATTTCGCGAAGCCAACAGTGTTGTTATTGAAGCCGTGTAATCAAGATTACCAGCGTGAATTGCAAAAAACTCGCATTAAAATCTTATAACTTTTAAATATTGGTGAAGAAATTCTTTGTCTTCTATTTGTGTGTGCATTCTTCTGCTTATCAGCACTATAAAAACGTCACGTTAAAGAAACTATTTTCAGATTAGTTATTCTGCTGGTTTATAATAAAATAAAATTAGTGCTTTATTGGAATAAATAGTTCTGCACTATTGGAATAAATAGTGCTTTATTGGTGTACCTGTTGATCAAAGTGGTTTAACTTAAGTTATTATAAAACTATTTCAGTGCTGCAATTGTATACTAAATTTTATACAATCTGAGGGATTCCCTTTTTTTCTTTTGATTTGGTCATAGAATTTTAAATATATAAACCACATTCAAATACCAGGGCTGTTTGAAATTTACATCAAGTACACAGTTTTGTATTAATTATTTCCTTTTGTTTATCCTATTGTATACTTTATTTTTTCCTTGTACTCCCTGTCTTTGACTTAACTTTGATGCCCAGATAGGTCCCTGGACAAGAAGCGTGTGTCCCTGTCTTTTATTCCTATCTATAGTTTTTTTATGAATTGTTAGACCGAATTTTAATTATAATTTTATTGTACCTTTTATTTATTGATTACTAAGCCTTGCAGGTAGATTTATGGAGAGGTATGGAAGTGTGGTAATTCGTTGTTTGTTATTTGAGTTTTAAAAAATTTTAGAGCTTTTGAAATTTATTGGATCTGTGCGACATGGTTGCAAAATTTAAATGCTGCAGGAATAAACAAAAGAATAATTGACTCTGTATATCTTGCTACAACTTGTTTCACCCTAGTTGCTGTGATAGAAAAAAAGGGTTGGACAATTGTTAATAGAAATGCCATATATTGTTCAAAGGCCTGTTCGGCACGAGCCTTGAAAGATCAAGATGATATCTCTCTATCATTTGGGGAAGTTTCAACAGAAATAATTCAAGAATTAAAGGAAGAACTTGCGCAAAAGAATCTGTTTATAGAAAGACTCAAAAGAAAATCTACTGCTTTTGAAGATGATGCCTTGGAGTTAGAAGAACAATATATGAGTCAAGGTCATCTGAGTCGTAGTAAATCGAGTGCAACCAGATATTTTTTACAAAACCACACAAACAACTTCGATAACCCAGAAACTAATTGGTACGCACAGTGATACCTATTATACAATCGACGCATGCTCACAAACTGATGACACTTTGAGTCTTGGCCACAGAACAGAAGAAAATATAGAGAAAAATACAAGATTTATCCAAGTGGATGCCGAAATTCAGACATCAATTATTTTGCATAAAGTACATAATCAAACTAACCCAGTTTTTACCGAAAATAAAGCTTTACAAACTGACATTTTTATAAAAGGTTAAACTGAGAGAAAAGATCCACAGGGGGAAGTTAACATGACTACCATAAGTGGAATCAGAGAGGCTATTCAAATTCCAACTATGGACAACCAACATGAAGCGCAATATTGTAATTGTCAATATTTTCAACAAAGAACCAATTTACAAGTCACATCAGAGTTAAATTCTGGGTTCAAACATACAAAAAATACTTTTCGAAGACTTCTGATTATTGGAGAACAATATGGAGTAAGGGGGTGTTGTGGAATGGTGAGGAAATATACTAGTCTAAAAAATTAGATATTCGCAGTCACGGACGCTATGGAGTGCTACTTAAAGATTTGAAAACTGACATAATACTAAGTGAAAAGTTTACAAAGAAAGTTTATGTTGCGGTATTCTTAGGACCAGATAACATTCAGTATAACAAAGTCCAAGATGAAATTTTTCTCTTCAACTTTCTTTGCGAGTTTAATCACACCAATGTTGTTATTGTTGGACCTCCATATAAATGGAATAGAGGAAACTGCAATAATTTAGTCTAGTCTACAAATTTAATGTGTCACTTAAAGGAGTGGTACATCGCATAGGTTCTGGATTCTGGTTCTTGCCTTTGGACAACTACATGACTGGATTTAACAATGGAAATGCCAAGGTCTGAAAAGTATAAATTGATACAGCATATTCTAACAATTATAACTGATTCTAAGAAACAAATGAACCAGTGTCAAATACTAAACATTCACAGAAGTAGAGAAGGTAATCAGCAACCTTTTGAAGAAGACAGTAATGAAACGTATTGCCTGGTTACTGCAGAAAGAAGCCACAGACAAGGTGAATGATAGACTTATGTCTGGAAGCTCTAAGATGCTGAGTGAAAAATCGGATTCGAATTTTCAACAATCGACGATGGGACACTGTACTTTAGTTAAAAAAAGTGACCGAACTGTTTGTTGTAATGTGCTTCATCTAAATATTCAATGTTTGCAAAACAAAATCTTAGAGTTAGAGACATACTTACTGGAACAGCAAATCTATTTTATTTGTTTAAGTGAACATTGGATGAATGATGCTGAGTTGAATTGCTTGAATATTTGTCAATATTCTTTAATTTCTTTTTTTGCCAGAAGTAAAATGATACATGGTGGGGTCTCTATTATGGTTAGTAAGGACTATGATACTGTAAAAAGTATGAGTTGTGACCTTTCACTGGAGCAACATTTTGAAGTTTTGGGAGTTTCAGGTAATAACTTTCAATTAATAACAATATATAGGTCACCAAAGGGCGACATTGACATTATCTTTGAAAGGATTTCTATAGTTCTTGATAAAGTTACACATAAAAATATTGTTACTATAACAGGTGATGTTAATGTCAAATTTAACGAAAAGGACAAAAATGCTCTTAGTTTGATAAATATTTTTGAGTCATATGGACTACATGCTATTAACTTTGAACCAACTGGAAATTCTTCCTGGTTAGATAATATTTTTACAAATATTTCTCGAAATACAAAGGCTTATACTGTGAGCTTAAGCAGGTTAAAAATATCTGATCACATGGGGTTAGAATTCACATTTAGAATTAATACAAAGAAAACAATGATGCCATCTCTAAGGATCCTTTATAGACCAATAACTAACTAAGACAATTTTACAACCGCTTAGAATATACTGATTGGGGCTTTGTAAAGGAATCTTCCTTAGGGGCCAGTCATAAATTTGAGTCATTTATTAACACTATAGTAAAATGTTTTGAACAGAGTTTTCTTTACAAATCAAAGCTGTTGGCAAGGAAAGAAAAAAAAAGATAAACTGGTTCAATAGTGAACTGAGTATGATGCATGATTTTCTAAATTTCTTGATTGATGTAAATAAAATAAATCCAGATCTAATAACCAAGCAAAACATAAAAAAATACCGTTTATTATATCGCGAAAGACTTCAAAAAAACATAAATTAAAGCTCATGACGAATATATTGGCCTGTCATCAAATATTCAAAAGGCTTGCAGGGAAGTAGTAAATAGTTGTAAGGTGAAACAAAAACAGTCAATAACATCTTTATTGACTGCTTCTGATTTTAATAAGTTTTTCACAAGTATTGCAAAAGTAACTCAAAAGAATTACAGGAATGTCTCCCAAGTCAATGACTTATTCACATTTAAGGAGGTCACTTATAATGAAGTCAGAGAACTGATATCTAAAATGAAAAATAAGAGATATTTTGATGTTTACAATATCAATATTAAACTAATTAAGACAGTAATAAATGTGATATTATCACCATTGACAAACCTAATAAACACAAGCATTAATCAAGGAGTTTTTCCAGAACTACTTAAAATCTCCAAAGTGATACCTATATATAAGAAAGGTGATCATGAGGCTTTATCTAACTACAGGTCTGTATCTTTAGTTCCAACTTTTAGTGAGATTTTTGAGACCATATTAAAGAATCAACTAAATGATCATTTTATTGGTCATAATATTTTTAACAAATGTCAATTTGGCTTTAGAAAGGAAAAATCAACTTCTCTTGCCAAGCAAAGCATTTGAGCAAAAACAGTTTTGTACAGCAATGCTATATGATTTGACTAGAGCATTTGACTGCGCCTCACACATCATATTATTAAATATATTAAAAAATATATAATTTTATTGATTCAAGCATATCTTTAATTAAGCCATTTTTGTCAGACCGCCAACAGTTTGTTACATTGGCTGGAAATTGCTCTGAGTGCTTGCCAGTGAAGCACGGAGTGCCACAGCGATCAGTTTTAGAACCAACCCTATTTACTATTTACATAAATGACTTGACTGAGTCGGATTCATCTTCTACATTTACATTATTTGCGGACGATATATCAGTACTTGTAAGTAGCTCAAGTAGTGTAGAACTTGCGGATAGAGTTTAGATAGCTGAATCTAAGGTTCATGAGTGGTTTACTGAAAATGGAGTACTGGTAAATAAGGAAAAGAGCCAACAATTAACTTTTGCAATGCACAATAATGTTAAGGGGGGTCAAGAGGCAAATTATTGGGTGTATATCTAGATCCTTTTTTAAATTGGGAAGCTCATGTTGAGTACTTATGCAAAAAATTAACAAAATCAATTTATCTTTTTCGAAATTTCAAAAATACTCTTTCCCTTAGATACCTTAGGACTTCTTATTATGGAACATTTCATGCAAATATGGCCTATGACATTTTGAATTGTGGGCATTCTACCCATGCTAAAAAAATTTTCACTTTACAGCGGCGTTGTGTTAGAATAATTAAGGGGCTTGGCTACCGTGACGATTGGAGGTATACTTTCAAAGAACTAGGAATTTTAACGTTACCTTTCCTTTACTGCCTCGAATGCTTAACTGTTTTAGAGCAAATATAAAAATGTATAAAAACCATACTAACACGCATCAATATAATACCAGAAATTGTCAAAATTATACACACGAATATCTGCGGCTAAACCGATCCCGTAACGCGACATCTTACTATGGCATCAAATTCTTCAATATGTTGCCTCATTCAATTAGGGTTTTGTGTCCTACAAAATTTAAGTGTAGACTTAAAGTTTATCTTGAGCAAAATGCCTTTTATTCGCTAGATGAAATATATACAAGCAATTTTGCACACATTTAAATTAAACTGTACATGTGATTATTCTGTTACTATTTTTTATACTTACATATATATATATATATATATATATATATATATATATATATATATATATATATATATATATATATATATATATATATATATGCCTGTGTTTGATTTTATTTTTAATATCTTATATTACTATTGGTTACCAGATTATTTAACTATTATATCATTTTATTGTACCTTTAATTACTTCTATTTGATAATTACTTTTTGTCGTTTCATATGTTATTTTAGGTTTGTGGTGTGTAAAGGTTTTATTGAATCTCTATTTTGTATTTTGAATAATGCTAAGGTGAAGATTATTTGTAATTGTTATTTTTTAAATTATTGACTTGTGTAAGTGCATAATAATTGTACAATGACACTAATAAATATTTGTTTGATTGATTGATTGATATTTTCACAATTTCTTCTTATGAAACCTCACATTCATTAAAAACTTTTTAAAACAATACTGTCTACATGTGCATTAGAATTCAATTCTTAGTCAAATATTACAACTAAATCATTAAAAGTTACTACTTCTGCTAAGGAGTGATTATTTATAACATAATTATACTCAATAGGAAACTTTCGACGGTGCAACCTCATTTTTTTTAGAATATTTAATTTTAAAAAATTTTGGTCACACCATCTACCAAAACTATTTAGGTCTGACTGAATTAAATGAGTGTCTTCCGCTCTGTCTATAATATGCAAGAACTTTATATCGCCTGCATAAAGTAAACACTCACCGTATTCAAATGTGGACATGACATCATTCAAGAACAACAAAAATACTCAGAGCACTGCTTTAAAAATACTTATTTTTCTTTTAATGGGCAAATGTATAAATAGATCACTATCTATTAACTATCACCGGTAGGCGCGAATTTATTCGAGAAAGAAGCTCTTGAAAAAGCAAGTTTGAATCCCAAGTTATGGATTCTTTATATGGATGACATATTTATAATATGGCAACATGTTTATACAGATCCTGTTACAAATGAACAAAAACTTTCGAAATATAAAGTAGTGTACCATCAGACTATTAAATTTCGATGCCTAATTTGTAAAAAGTATTTTACTTTGAGTAATATAAGAATTCAGACCATTATAGTTTTAAATCAAATATTCACAAAAAAGTATTCAGTGCTATTCAGTTATCAAATGTTTTGATGTTGGATACATTTTGCCACAAAAGAAAACATTGAAAGGGGCTCAACAACCATTTAACTGAAACATTTATTGTATATTAGAGATTTGTCAAGATGGTGTCGAATTAAGACGCGAAGTTGGAGCTTGACCTTAAAAAATGCAAATATTACAAAAACAAAGTAGATAAAATAGGTGTAAAGTGCACAAACTGTTCAGTATTTTACCACCAATCGTGTTCTTTAAGGATAACCGGGTTACTAGTGGCTAGTGGCAGCAAAGGCTATATTCAATGGCCGGATTGTGGAAAAAACTCCCGCGAAGAAGAAGTAAATAAGTTGATAGACAAGGCTGTTCTAAGCAAAGATAAAGAAATTGCAACCCTGAAGCTTAGAATTTTACAACTAGAAAACTACAGTGCAGAAGATACTTTGAATAAAATTACCATAGGATTTATTCAATGGAAAAAGCCATTGTTGACCAGATAGTTGTCGAAAAAATAGGTCAAAAAAGGTTGGTGTTTACACAACCTGGAATCCAGAAAGGCAATGTCAACACGCCTGACGACCTATACGACCAAGGCCCATTAACTCTATAGGTTGCTCGAACGATCTTGACCTATCCCAACTCGGTGTGAGCGATCTACGTCACTCGGCGACCGCGACTTGCTTTATTACGGCATTGTCCATATGTCTTCTGTGTGCGTTTAATTACATATATTAATATTTTTTTGTTCAAAATTGAAACTTTTTTGTTACAATAAAATGCAGCCTTCAAGATATAAGTTATTATAATTTTAAACTTATGTTTAGGGGAGGTTGGTTCAAATTTTAACCAAGTTTTTTTGCTGAGTGCATTTCAAAAAGTTCATATTGTATTTGAAAAAATATGATGTATTTTTAAAGTCTCAAAAAAATTTTCTTGTAAAAAGTATTAGCATGGCAAATAGTTGAATAACTTTAGAAAATTACAATACAAGGTGTCCCAGTAGTGTGTTCTCGGTTTTGGTGATAATTGTTAAAGATAGAGAATAAGTTTAAATGTAAATATTAGTATATAGGATGACTTACATATATACCTACTTAAATAGTTTTTCACATATGAAACACCCTATATTTTATTACATATTTGTATTTTATCTAAAATTCTACGTCTAAAATAGAACAAAACAGTTTGCACTTTCCTGGTTTAGTTTTTAATAGTCTACCATACATTTTTCTCTATTTCTCACCAGTACCAAGATATCAACCGAGAACACACTATGGGGACAGCTTATGTATATTATAAGAATTTTTTATATTTTATTAACTATAGGCATACTATTTGCAGTAAACACAATTATTTAACTGTTCAAACATCTCAAAAAATACTCTGAAAAACAGAACTGACAACTGTCGCCACGAAAACGAAGCTGAATAAGCAATAAACTGGCCGCCTTGTCAGATCGGGTCGCCAGTCGACGTCACGATCTCCGTCTCCCCCGCGCGTCCCCCTCGCCCGTTAGCTGCTCATCGAGGTAACCTTAGAGCTAATAGGCCTTGCCTTTAAACGGCGTATGATTATAACCAGGAAAAAGCGACGCCTTATCACATCGGGTCGCCAGTCGACGAGATAGCTGCTCATCGAGGTAACCTTAGAGTTAAAGGGCCTTGCTATACGACAGCAGAAAAATATCACAGAAATCGACGAATTGATGTTGCCCCGAGTTGCTCGGCATAGCTCTGAACATCAAAACGTAAACACCGAAGAACCGACAGAACTCGTAACCGATAAAGAACCGACGGAACCCGTAATCGATAAAGAACCGACAGAAATCGTAATCGATAAAAAACCGACCGAATCTGTTAACGAAAAAGAACCGACGGTACCGAACGTTGCTAAAATTGGCTCTGATGCCGGAGTAAAAAAGAAGAACGACTTAATTGAACTACCACAAACCACTCTCCCTTCAATGACAGTTCAAAAATTCCTAACCTCAAATACTGTCGACTTAAATAAAGTCAACCTAAGCGTAAAGGAAAATCAAACTAAAAAAGAAACCCCCTGGATGGAAGTTAAAAGGAAGAGGCCCAATCGTACGCCACAAATCGGCAAACGTGAACAACCTAAACATGGTTGTAATGAAGCTAACACCTCCCTAAAAATATATTATATATTTATATCTGGATCCTGCCACTAAGGAAGCTGAGGTGGTACCCTTATAAACCATTTTCAGAACGTTCAGCGCCCTCCGCCTCAGCGGAAATCCCTGTCCAAACAGGGAATATGAGCCTAATAAAAAATGCTTGTATACCCCCAAGGGAACTAAGTTTACTACATGCAAAAATTCAGAGTGTTCGCAATAAAGTTTCAGATATAGAGGTACTGCTGAGTGAAAACACTTTTGATTTCTTGTGTGTAAAAAGCATTGGCTTTGTGCGGATGAACACTAATTAACCACCATTGAGGGCTATTTTACTGCGGCTGGTTTTTGTAGGACTGTGAGATCTCACAATAGAGTGCCAATCTATGTAAAATACAATATAGAATATTCTCAGCTTAATTTTACTGAAGTCTCAGAAGAGCTAAGTTGTGAAATAGTTGGAATATCATTAAAATATAGCTGTACTCTACTTCCTACAGTCTACAGGTTACCACCAGGCCAATGGAGATTTTAATACATTTTTGAATAAATTGGCAGATGTTTTTAATACATTAAATTTGTCAAAGGGAATTATCTTAACAACTGAACTTTTTGCATTGGATTTCTCTGATCATGAAGGCTTCATTTTAAATCTCAAAATCCTGCTCCTGTGCAACCTAAAGTAAGAATAAGCTTTAGACCAGTTACAAATGACGGCCTTTCTATACTTCATACTAAAATTTAAGCGATTGAGTGGGACTTTGTGAACGACGATCGTATGAATGTAAATGAGAGATTTTGTCTGGTGGAAAAGGTGACAGGTGCAATAGAGGAGAGCTTTCCTCTTAAATCAAAGCTGGTGGGGGCAGGGGGGCTCCTTATGTCCACTGGATTGATGAAGATCTCAAAGCCATGAGAGAAAGACTCCACACCTTAATATCAATTAATAAAACGAATTCTATACTGATACCAAAAGAAATAGTGAATGAATACAAACAGCAGTATCAAAAACAAATATCCGTAAAAAAAAAGGCCCACGACACTTTTATAAAGAATGCAAGTAAATTGCCATGTGGAAAATCATTTAAGAAACACACTCCTACCACCCAAATAAAAGATAAGTGCCAAATGCTTAATACGAAACCATTCAACCAACACTTTCTTTGCTAATATTGCTCAGGAGGCCTTGAGTCAACTACCCTCATCGACAACAGATTTTCGAGAGTTCCTAACAGTTCCTGATAGTCTAAATGTTTTCTCTTTTAAGTTGGTATCCTACGTCAATATCAGGGATATTATATGTAATTTAAAAAGCAGCCAAAGTAAGGATTGTTATGATATTGACATACAAATTCTGAAAACACTTCAAAACACCTTAATTGTACCATTAACTAAGCTAATAAACCATTAGATCCATGAGGGTATGTTCCCATCCGTTTTGAAGATCGCAAAAGTTATTCCTATTTACAAAAACAAAGGCACAAGCACAGATCCCTCAAACTATCGACCTATATCCCTGCTCCTAGTTTTCTCAAAGGTGTTTAAAGCAGTGTTAAAAAACCAAATAGTTAACTTCTTCAAGAGCAACAACATCTTTTTACAGAGCCAGTTTAGTTTCCGAAATGACAAATCTACAACTCTTGCTATCAACCACCTAATAGATTTTGTCATACAGGGATTCGAGGATGGCTGTGATACCTACTCAGTATTCTATGACCTCACTAAGGCTTTTGATTGTGTTTCACAAGACATCTTATTGATTCTGAACCCCATAATGTTCCAATTTCCCCATCAGTATATGGTAATCGACTCGATCAAATACCTTTTGGAAATCGAGATAGATCGCGTCCACCTGCATTGCTAAATCAAGCTTGTTACTCAAAAAATTTGAATAAACTGACAGGTTTGTTTGGCACGATTTACTCCGAACAAATCCATGTTGATTAGGCGATTTAATACCTTGAAAAGCTGAGAAAATCGCCCCCGTCACCAACGACTCCAACACTTTAGCCTTACTACACAGTCCAGAAATTGGCCGATAGTTTGATGTCATATCTGTCACCACCCTTAAAAACGGTCGTAACAGTATTCGCTTTTAAAATTAAATAAGTGACCAGATAGGGAGTAGATATTGAATATACTTCTCAGAAACGTCTAAGCTAAGGCAAGGTTTCCATTCTTCGATCAATCTTATGTGTTCTCTATGTTAATGAACTTAGTGATACAACTCAAGCTTCACTGATATTTCAGTATGCTGATGATACTTCCATCTTGACTAGTTTGGAGCAGCTCTCTACGAGCTGTTGTGGAATGGCTGACCAGATGAGGTTGTGGTGCAATGGCAACAACCTGAATATCCAAGTCCAAAAGAGGGGACTAATAAGCTTCAGAAAGCTTTCTACAGTGGATCACTCATTATATGTAATGTTAAACAAAATATCCATTAAAGTGGCAAATGATATTGAATTCCTTGGTGTTTATCTCGACTCATCTCACAGCTGGGAGAAACACATTTCAGTGCTAGAGTCCAGACTAAACAGCGTTTGTGGTCTGATTAGAAGACTAAGGAATCAACTATTTTCTCATACAGTCAGACTCTTTTATTGTTCAAATATACAGTTAATAATAGATTATAGAATACTGTTTTGAGTCTCTGGTAAGAGTGTTTAGAAAATTTTCAAAGCACAAAAGAGAATATGTTGTATTTTTGGATTGCACCCAACTGCAACTCATGTAAACCTTACGGTCGCCAATTAGGAGTCCTCACAGTATCTTCTTTATACTTTTTATCACTAGTTGTCTTTGGAGAGCCCTTTCTAATTTGTTCAGAACTAACCAGAGCAATCATTCTGAAAAAATGTCTATAGGAACAAGACCTAGAGACACGCACTTAGCGTCTTTATCCAGAGTTCGCTTTTTTCAGAGGAATCCTTTCTATAGGGCTATTAGGGCCTTACCAAATGCGTACAGCTGATTTGCGAAACCTACAGAGTTCTTAGAGTTTTAGAACGGAGGTTAAAAGAGGCTTTTAAATTCTTATTCTAACTAAATTCAAAAACTGTAATGTAGTGTAATGTTAACTATTTTAACTATTACACATAAATATAGTAAATGTGTGTGTAACATCAGCTATTGGACCTCCAGACGACAGAATTTTATTAAGGATATAAGTTGTTAAAAGAAAATTTACTTGATAATGACTCTTTTATTGATATGGGGAAGTACAGACTTTATATACTACACGGAGCTCTTTAGGTTGGACACAAAGCTATTGAATGGAAGTTGAATGGGCTTTTATCTGGAATATATTGGCTTTTTAAGGATTCTCCAGCTACACGAAGTGATTTTATTAGTAAATTTACATTTCCGATAAAAATATTGGTGGAATTACATACTTGGTCGTAATATTACAATTGTTAAAAATTAAAAAAATTATATTTGGAAGTATATTTGAATGGTATTATGTCAAATTAGTTTTTAACAAAATTTTCTGAACATGATTGTAATGGAAGAAAGACGCCATTGTGTTGATTCATGATAACTTTTATATCATTTAAGAAATAAGCATTTTGTAATCTAGAATTGTTGAATACAAAATAAATGTATGCTATATGATTTATCTAGCTAGAATTGTAGAAAAATAAAATATGTAAATATGTTTTTGCTTTGTTTTTGTTGGAAATTTTTGACTTTTCATAATTTAGCAATATAAATATATATCAAGTAAATCTAATCGTCCAATAAAATAAATATAGTCATGGAGTACTAGAGCAACAGCAAAACAGAAGTTGAAACTTAAAATTATTAGGTATAATTAAAGTATTAATATATGCATATCATGTAATCCTAATGGTAATAAGAAATCATAAGTTTATTTCAATCTGTTTTGGCATAACACAACTGTGTTATTTAGCCTACTCAGAAATTATCTGAGTAAGAGTTTAATTTTTGATAAGTATTCCATTTCTCTAAATATTTATTATATTAAGTCATATGAGAATTGAAATTTACTGTATTTTTGTTCTTTTAGAATGATGAATCATGTTCACAAAAAGAAGAAAAAATAGAAGTTGACCCTGAGGATGACAATGAAATATACAACCAGCTAATTGAAACAACCACAGATGTAGATATAAGTCAACGTTACCCCCAATCTACGCCCCCTCAACCCCCCCAAACCTCCCCTTTACCTTTAAATTGTCCTAAGAAACAATCAAAATCAGTTTCACCTCCAAATCCCAAGAAGCTAAAGTGCTCAGAGTCATTTTCGAGTGGATATAGTTGTTTAAAGCCAGTAACAAAAGCAGAAAGTGATACTCCAAAGTCTAATGTAGACTACAAAAGCTGTGATTTTACTACTTCTCAAACAAGAGATAATAAGACAGTTGTCGGAGACAACGACGAAGCCAAAGATTATTCTAAAAGTGGAGTCAATTTGTGGAAGAGTAATTTATTAAATATAGCTGCTTGTGCTGCTTCACAGGTACATGTAGAGACAGCTGTTGCTACAAGTAATGCAGAACAAAGTACTGTAGAGCAAGGTATGTAAATAAGTGTTCTTATAGAAAATTATACATATAGGGTGGTCTAGAAATCTGATATAATACTGTTCGATATTTTCTTATACATTTTATTTATTAAAAAATGCAGGGTGTCCTACTTTAAAGGTAGCCTTTTGTATCATTTAGTATAACTAAAGTCCTATCTAATATAATGATGATTAAGCTATTTATAGTTTATATATGACACAAATGAAACATCCTATTATTAATATATCTAACTTACTATAAATAATATGCTAGGGTCATAAATTTAAAAAAATTAATTTAAATTATGGTATTCTAAACAATCGCTATAAAAACCTGCCCAAAAAAGTATTGAATTTTTTTTCTATGTTTAGACAGACCATGTATTTCTGCGGCCGAAGCATAATATATCGTTACATCACATCGTGGTTGCCCTAAGGACTCCACACCCTGTATTACAGATCCTACAAAAATACTTTTTCTAAGTTAATGATTAGGTTCTATGTGCATTTACTTGACGGGTGTGGTATGGGCGGAAAAAGTATTTTTTTAGACCAGTTGGCATTAGCTATTAAATTTCGTTAACTTGGCTTTTATCAACCTATAGACGCATGCAACTAAATGGGTTACAATTTTTTTCGATTCTAGTTCTGTCTTTTTTTAACCAATTTCAAAAAAGGATGTGGTTCTTAATTCTAGCCTATATATTTTTCTATTTATACTGATTACTGATTACTGATGGTTTGACTAATTTGAATTTAAAATAATTTTATTTTTACAATTTGATTGATTCTACCAAAATTTTATATGCAATGGACCCCAGCACTTGTTTATGTTATCGGAGAAGTCCAAAACTTAAACCTAGATTTAGGCCTTGAAAACTTTAAAATGTATCTTTTACTTTAAATAAATAGGGTAAAAATGGCTAAAAAAACGCTCGCAAGTAAAAAAATCTTTCTTGAAAATTTGACTTTATGAGGTCGGCGTCAAACTAACACAAATGACAAATAGACATAGTGAGATATTAGATATCAAGAATCTCAATGTATGCATGTCTTTTTTTTTATGTATTTACTTAGTAATTAGGTAGTAGTTTGATGCACCCTTCAAATTTTTAAAAAAGAATAAAATATTTTATTACTTTAATACATTTTTTATTGCTTCCTTATAGTCATATATCTCATAAGCGTTGCCGTAGCCAGTTACGATACCCTAAAATTTTTGCTAGTTTGGTTAAGTGTTACTTTATTATTGCTCATTTCAAATTTTACATGTTTAGAAATTAAACGTATCTGTTTTTCATTTCCAATATTTGTACTACAGTAAATTTTTTTTATTTTAAATAATTATTTTAAAATTTTATCATAAATATTTTATTCTTAGACCACCCTACTATACATTGTATTTGTTTTTAATTGTATGTGTTTAATTTTACTTAACTAACTTATTTTGCATGTTTATTATTTTTGACTTTTATTTTTTATGGCCATATTATATTTATTAAAACACCGTTAACAACATAAAAAAGCACGCATTATTAGTTTTATATTTATATATGTATTACTAAAATTACGTCGGAAGGAAATACTCTGCTATGCCTTAAAATACTGAAGAAAAGTATTATTTATAAGATGATTTAAGAAAGAAGGAAATTTGTTAATTTATAAGTTTCAGCACATGGACCTAATACTACAGGAAGTTTAGTTTTTTTAGAGAAAATGCATTATTAGGTAGGCTGCATAAAATTAGCATTTATCGCATTTATCAGCAAGAACTTTACAGGGTAAATGTGATTATGCTGTCTCATTTTCTTTTTCACAAACTCTTCTCGAAAGAGGGATATCACTTAGCTTCATATTATGAAGGTTTTTTTAGTATATCGTTCCAGAATTTCTGTTCCTGACTGGTCATTGTTGTATCATTCCTAGGGCATCTTAGGACCTCTGTCGCAAGTTTGTAACTATCACGGTCATTCCATAACTTTTTAAATATATTGTGATTTTTGTTTTTATTGATTTGTAGCATAGCAGCAACTGACAATAGGGTCAATGCCTAGACATTTACAAAATAACTATACAATGTTAATCTAAATGTAAATTCAGTAGAACTAAATCTGAGCCTGACTTGCTAATAACTTAGTTTCTATGACTGTCCTATACTGATCCAGACTCAGAGTAGCTAGGTCCATGTTACTTGCAAATCTATTGAACAAATCACACATTCTGTAGACAGGTGACTTCTTATATAGATTTATCCTGGGGAAGTCCAAGTAGAATGTATTTTTAGTTCTTGTATGTCCAAGAGTAACCAAGAATGGCAGCTGAGATAATATATCAGCATTATCTATTTGATTTTTCAATAGTTTGTAGAAGAGTACCAAACATATTCACACGTGTGGTGTCGCCTTTAGGAAAACGGATGTTTTGATTTGTGGTCCTGTAATTACGTGTGAATAAATTGTGTTAAATGTAAATATTAATACAGAAAACATAACTGGTATGTCAAGCTAATCTACAATATGTAAAAAGTCTCAAGAAACTAAAGAAAACTAATTGATAACTTAATTATTCTAAAAATGCATAACTTCATTAGAAACAATAACATTTAAATCCCATAAACTTTGGACTTTGGTGTCATTTCATTGGTCATTGATTAATTATTGTTGAGTGATTTACGTACTATTTTTATTCTACGTCTGTCTGGTGCACATTAAAATTAGATTTTTTTAAATATTATCATTATTATTGTTTATTGTGTTATTACTTTTTTTCTATCTTGTTTGACTATTTTACCCCATATGTGTATGTTTGTCATAGCTGTTATTTTTACATTGTATATGTACCATTTGGACCCTTGTTTTTCTGTAATGTACTTAATAATAAATAAAATAAATATTTTTATTCTTCGATTCTCAAGTGACAACCTATTAAACTGGAACAATAATTGATTGTGACTATATCCTTGAGAAAGGTAATACCATACATATCTTTTATTAAATAAGTATTTAAGAAATTTTCTTTGTATCCTTTTAATGGACTTAATCCAGATTTCATAATAAGGGGACCATATCATGCAACCGCACTTTAGTTTAGGCAATACGAGGCTTTAAAGAGTTTCAAGCGTACATTTACATCAAGCACATGGTGGACCTGACAATAAAACCCATTATTTTATGTGCTTCATTGAATTTTGTCACCATATGTTTGATACAATTTATTGTATTATCTAAAAAACACCTAAATATTTTTGCTTAATACAGGGTTGTATTATATCATTATTGCTCTTGTATTCAGGATTTATAACATTCTTTTTGAATGAAAATGTTTATGTTGCACACTTTTTTTGCATTTCATTTAAAACCGTTTTCATTACACCAGACTCACACATTATCAAAGTCAACATGCAACAGATCCCAAACATCCCATCATCATTTGAAATATAAAAAAATCTTAAAATCGTCTGCGAACAATAATGCTTTCGACCTCTTAACAACCTGACACAAGCCAATAATGGAAATTATGAATAAGAGCAGACCTAAATTTCAGCCTTGAGGAACTCCAGACACACTACTGTACATTCTAGAGCTTGTATCTTTAACATATTGTTTCCTGCCATATAGATATGCATACAGTAAAGACACCAGGTTATTCCTAACATTAATGTATCTTAACGACTTGATGACAACGCTATGTTTTATTTTGTCAAAAGCTTTTTCTAGATCTGTGAAAATTACATCAACCTGGTTTTTCTTATTGAAAGCTTCATGCAAGTATTGAACAAATGTTGTAAGATTTGTCATAGTGGACCTGTTTGATAAAAAGCCATGCTGATGGGTAGAAATACAATACTTCACCTCATCATAAAGTTTATTGAATACGAGTATATCACATATGTTTTGCTTTCACTTTCTAGGCAATGCATGGAATACTTTTGTTAAGGGTCGTTCAATTCCTTGGTGTCATCTCGAAGAGTTTTGTGTTTATCTGAATAATCCTATATATTTTCCTGTAATGACGATATTTAATTCAACAACTCGTCACGCTCTTTAATCTTCAACAGTTCCACACGTTTATTATTTAAATTTTCGACCAACTTTTTTTCAGTTTCATAAACATCCTCTTCAAAGTCCTGAGTCTTTGTCTTTTATACTGCAACTTTACATGTTTCATTTCTTTTCTTAAATTAATGCTTCCCCCTGAAGGTCAGGTATTGTGTCATTCATTTCATAGTTTTTTTCTCGATATAATTCACCCTCCTTTAGCACCTCCGCTAGCTGTAAATTAGCAGATGAAATAGCTTAGTTAAATACGTCAACCCGCGGGGTACGGTTTAAAAAACAATATTTTCAAAAATGCCGAGCTTAATACTAATGAACAAAAATACGAACACCTGTCAAGCTTTGACACTACATTAATGTTACCGTCGATTACAACAAATTTCTTTAAATACTAAATCAATATACATTCAGCAGAATTGCAAATAAATAAATACATCAGGATTGGTTCAGGGATATTTCTCCTCCACCCTTAGTTTCTACAACGTCCTCGTTGATGAGTTCCTGTAAGGTCTCCAAATTCTGCTTTATTCCTTCTTTGCTCTAGCCACAGATATATAGTTAGAACTGATATGAATATAAATATTATGAAAATAATATGTGTTTTTTGTTGTAGGATTGGGTCCTGAAAATAGAAGGGTTCCATATGATCTTGATTTTTTTTTCGTATTCACCAAATGTTTGATCTGTAGATTTAAATTTGTATTTTTAATTTTTATGATTTCTGGTCTCTCTAATGACATCACGGCTTTGTATAAGGTAACAATCCATTAGAATTATTTTTTGAAATTGGAAGCAATTTTCGTAAATTGTTTCTGGAGCTTTGGTACAGAAATGCAGAGAAATTTTGTGGGTTAAAGTATGCACTTGATAATTAGTTTGCACAGTGGCATACTGACAATTTTTGGGCAAAGGACAACTATTAGCAATTGAGCCTGAGCAGATCCATTTTGATTGACTTCTTCGCAATTGTCGGACCATAATATGTTGCAGTAGTACTTGCTAGGACTAAGTATTTTGGATTCATTGTTCGGTATAGGATATACAAATTTTAGGTTACATACATTTTGTTCAAAAATGAGTATCTTAGTTGCTAGAATTGCCATACCGTCTAAAATTAAAAGCCCAGTATTACAAATTAAGGTTAATTCTGAAAATTGCCTTATCGACCAGAGTGCATTTTTAGGATAATGCATCTTGAGATATTGCCAAATTTCAGTAATTTCTCTTACACTTAATATTTCTAAATCTAATATTTCCAAATGCGCAAAGGAGAAAAAATAATTTTTCTAAAAATTGATTTAAAGTTGTTATTTGTATATATGCATTTTGTAATATAAGTACTAAATTTATTTCATTATATAAATCGATAAGTTTTAATCTAATATTTTTCGTTTATAACTTTTATATTTTCCTCGAATTTATTCATAACGTTTCCAGCGAACGAGCTTAGGTCATTAATCTTAAGCATAGCATTTAATTGATTATGTTTAAGTATTTGCAAGTTTTGCATAATAGTTTCCAGGTCGTTGTTGTCTAAATGTCCGGTAATAAACGTGACGACGCTACCTAAGTAGTTTATTAAACCACGCTCTTTGCGGTTTTTATGTAAACTGCTGATATCATAAACATTTAACTTTGCAAAAGTATCATATGTGGTATTTAAAACTTTCGAGACATGCTGAAATTGGATTTTTGTAAAATTGGTACTTTGATTATTTACTGTATCACTTATAATTAAAAGATTACTATATAAGTTACCTAACGTAAAATTAACTTTTGTTATGTTAAACGGAATATATGTAGTATGATAATGACTTATTACGAAAGAATATGAGATGTCTTCCATGTAATATCCATTATTTGGAAGTTTGTGTGCATGAAGTACTCGGCATAGGTTCTGTAGACTCGATAGGGTCAGGATCGGGAGGCTGAATAGAAATACGGTTTTTTCTCTCTTGATGTTCCTAATATGTGTTGTTACTGTTTTTTCTTAGATATGCCTGTTAGTTTGTTTTGACTAATTTCAGTAACTTTTGTAGGTACATTCGGGGGGTTCATTTTATTTCGATGCCTACTTTTTCGGTATACCATTTGCTTTGGTTGAATTTCGGGAGCTTGTTCGACATTTTTATTTGGTTTTTGGGCATTTTCCGATTATTTTTAGTAATCGGTTTTATAGACAGTTTTTCATTATATTGCTGGAAAATAGTTGTCATTATTTAAATTCGGTTCATTACAATAAGGATCATACAGAATAGAGAAAGGTGAATGTTCCGTGGTCGTGTGTATGCTTTGATTATAAATTAATACAGCAAAGCTCATCAGATTTTAGGCAGTTTCATCTGGGTTTTGCATTAAAGTAGACTGTAGTCTTCTACAGTGCTGTTAGCAGATGAGTTCCCAGGAGTTGTATAATGCACTTCTATGTAGAAGAACTGATAAAATTCTTTAAAAAGGTTATTTTGAAACTCTTTCCCTTGGTCTGTAACAATTTTTTGGGGAGTATTGTGGTGTAAAAAATAGTGTCTTAGTTTACTTAAGATCGGGATTGCGTTTTTATCTGGATTGTAATAGGCCTGGACATATTTAGAGAATGAGTCTATGATGGTAAGAAATTGATAGTTGGAAAATGGGAATGTCTAAATGAAGCGTTTTAAAAGGTTTTTCTGAGAATATAGGCAATTTTATACGGGTACCTTTCATTTATTTTCATATCATATTTCGCAGGAATTTATATAGTTAGTAATGGCCTTAATTTTGGCCAGTAAAGTTTTAGTTTAATGTGATTTTAGGTTTCTGTAATCCCTCTGTGGTTATTTTAATGATAGTTAGCAATTATTTCTTTCTGTTGTGTAGGATTTGTTACATTAAATAAAAATATAAGTTTTGCGCTTGGATTTAAATTTGCGTTGACAATTCGTTGGAATTCTAATTTTAGTTCTTTATTGGGTATGTATACGGTAAAAGGGACATCGGATTTTATTATATCTTTAATACTTTTCAAAATATGTTCTTGTTGGTTAGGTTTAGATATGTTTACGAAAAGGTGATTCATTTTGGAAGTTTTTGAATAAGTATGTTTGTATGCTTCGCCATAGTCTATTATTAGGCGGTTAGATACGTAATTTATGGGTAATTCCGGTATAGGAAGATATTTTCCTTGAGTATCGTTATTTGAATGAATGCTGATGTCAGAAGTAAGAAATTGCATCGTTTGCATTTGGATTTGTAGGAAGATTGCGATTATTCTCTGGTTGTTGGACTAAAGGATTCATATTGTTCGTTAAGCACAAAATCGGCTCGGTCGAAATCGACGAGATTGGCTAAGTGTTATCTACATTTGGGGCATTCGAATGCCTAAGACCTATGCATGAAAGAGCCTCGACGACAAAATTTTCTTTTCCTTTCTTGTACTTTATTTCGTAATTAAATTCGTCTAATTTTACTTTCCACCGAATTAGACGAGAGTTGGGCTCCTTAATTTTGGAAAGCCATACTAAGGGGTTATGGTCGGTTTCTGTGATGAATTTTTGGCCATATAAATAAGGACGGAGATGTTTAGTCTAGTCGACTATTGACAAAAGCTCTCTCTCTATAGTTGAATAATGACCTTCTGGAGAATTAAGAGTTTGAGAGTAATACCCAATTGGATGTTTATTTTGTGATAGAACACTACCTATAGCTATATTAGAAGCATCTGTAGTAGGCTTAAAAGGCTTAGTAAAGTCGGGGTATTGTAATACAGGGAATTCGTAATAAGTTCTTTACAGTTTAAAAATGCATTATTATATTCTTGATTTTCGGTATTTATTTCGCTCGCTATGTTTTCGTAGGCATTTAGTTTTAGGAAAAGTTACTTTTCAGAAATTTTTAATGAATCTCCGGTAATATCCGACCAGTCCTAAAAAGGCTTTCATTTCTTTTTGTGTTTTGGGAATGGGATAACATTGGATGGCTTTTATTTTCATGGAGTTAGGTTTAATTCCTTAGGGGGTTATCACATGTCCTGAGAAGGCAGCTTCTTGATACAAAAATTCAGATTTGCCTGGTTGTACCTTTAGATTGACTTCTTTGAGTTTTTTTAAATATTTGGCGAATGTGGTCAATATGTTTGGACAGGGATTTAGAAAAGATGACAATATCGTCCATATTGACGAAGCATTCGTAATTCTCTTACCACTTCATCCATTATACCTTGAACCATAGCGGGTGCATTTTTGAGGTCAAATGGCATTCTGAGGTATTCATTGTATGCAGAAAATGCAGTTTTTTCGGTTGAATTGGACTCCATTTCAATTTGATAAAATCCTTGTTGCAAGGCCAAGGGTAGTGAAATAGGTACATTTTCCGAGGCTATCTAATATTTCCTCAGTTCTAGGAAGTGGCCATTTCTCTTCCAAGGTCACGTCATTGAGGCGTATGTAATTAATGACCAATCGGAATTTCTTTTTACCAGAGGTGTCGTCCTTTTTCGGAAAAATCCATACCGTTGCTGAATAGGGCGAAATCGAGGGACGTATTATCTTATTGTCAAGAAGTTTTTGAATTTCGAGGTTCATGGCTGGGGATGTCTACCCCGAATGCAATGTTTAGTTTAGCTAGTAAATGTTAAATCGCAATTATCGTGGTACATAATGTCTTTAAACTTGGGTATTCGTAATTTAAAATATTGTTTTATACCTAGTTCCTCTAACAAAGGAAATTTAAAATTTTGGTTTTCTTTATATGCGAAGGATATGAAGGTTCCGTATGTGTTGGTTAATTCTTGAGATACGAAATTTCGGGGCCCAGAAGATTGGAAGAAATTTGGTGGTTTATAAAATTGTCTTTGTTGATACATTCTGAACGGGCCGGCCGTAGAGGTCGACATAGGGACTGGTGGTTCGGGCCTTGAGGGCTTATTACTATTTTGTAGGTCAAAAACATTTTTGGGTTTGCCGAAAATTTGGGCGTTGGTTGGATAATGGTACATGTCTCGGTTGTATTGGTATAGGCCGACTAACAAATCTTTGAGACTATGGAAAATTCATAGGAAAAGGTTGCGGGTTATTCGGTCTCATTATGGGTCTGTTTGAAATATTTGTGAAATTAACTTTCGATTCTATCATAATTTAATACGTAATTAAAAGCATCATCTAATGTTTTAGGCCGTTGTAACATAAGCATTGTTTTTAAAAACTTGTGGAGAATTTGCCGTTAAAATTAAAACAGATGTTTTTTCGGCTTGTTAAGTTGATTTTTACTACTTATTCTAAGACCTCACTATGAATTTTTGCAAGTGTTCGTTATACAAAAGACTTGAGCCTATCTACAAATTGTAAAAAATATTTTCAATTTTTTTTTATTCCCATATACTGCAATTGTTGTACTAATATTTGATCTCCGAATTTTTGTTTTATTGCAATTTTTATTGCAGACCAAGTGGTTAAGTCTGGCCGAGATAATAAAAATTCCCTAGCATTATCTACTAATTTAGATTTTTTTGCGGCTAGAACGATTTTTCTTTGATCTTGATCTTCATTATGATATAAATTAAAAAATTCGTCGGTTGCATTTAAAAAAATTTCAAGGTGATAACGAACACCAGAAAAAGTTGGCAATAGTGATTTATGAAATCTAATGTTTTCCATTTTGGATATACTAAAATTATTTTTACTAGAATCTAAACTTAAATTATTAAGGCGACCAACTAATTCGGTATGTGCCGTATCGGGAATATTTGTTTCACTACTAGAATTTTCAGATTCGTTTTCAATGCTTATTCCTAAAGAGGCCTTATTTTTTATCAAAATGTTCAGAAGGGTGAGTCATTACAATAATAAATGGCAATTGGAGCAATAACTTACAATATAATCAAGGATGAATCCATAAACCTTATACTGCACACTTGCTACCAAAAATATCTGCAGATGGCTGAACAGCTTCCGTCTGGGGGTTGGTCTGGTTCGGGAAGGTAGGAACTTGGGCCACAGCGTCTCTTGCTCTAAGCTTCACCACTTGTTCCTTCTTCTCCTTGGATAGAACACTTCTAGAGCTCTCAACGAAGGGCCGATAAAAGGAGTCTTGAAGTTCTTCACTTCTTGATAGTGTACAAAGATTAAAAAATCACTTCCGCACAACGAAAACCGAGAAAGGGCAGAACTACACTATCTTGTTTATAGAGGCAGTTAAATACGTCAACCAGCTGAGTACGTTTTAAAAAACAATTTTATTTTCAAAAAGGCTGAACTTATTACTTATGAACAAAAACTGGAACACCTATCAAGCTTTGACACTATATTAATGTTACCGATGATTATAACAAATTTTCTGAAATAATAAATATATATTCAGCAGAATTGCAAATAAATATATACATCAGGACTGGTTTAGAGACATTTCTAGCTTGCTTACATTCTAAGGAACAATAAATTCTATGTTTCCCTAATTTAATATAGTTTTCAAAGTCGCGTTCCAGACAGCTAGGATGTTAGAGATTAAGACATGCAACACATGAAAACTGTTGATTTAGTACAGCATTTAAATTTTTCTTTCGGATCCATACTTATAACAAAATCAACAATTTGATAAAGTCCTGTCGAATTATTTTAACAGAAGAAACAAATTTTTATTGAAACGAGTGGTTTGGACAAATAATGCTATGATAAAAAATAAAGAAATAGTGCATGCTTGAAGTTTAAAAACATTGTAGTTTAAAGAAATATCAATATTTATTGTAATTGGATGGTATGACTCACCTTGGGCAGTATCGCTTCTCTTGTGTCCGGTAATCGGAATTTGTGGATTTCTAATGCATGGTGATATTTATCGGTTATATTGCCACTGGGGTAGTTTTCATTGTATTTTTTTAGACTGCTTTAACATTTATAATTCGACTCTACAGAAGTTATCAGATTCATGTTTAATGTAGTTATTCCTTTTCTTTTCTTCTAAACTTTGTTTAGATGATTTTTAAAATTGTCAAGTATGGCGTATCAGACATCCTGTTTTGATCCTTCTCTTATATTTCTGTTTATATTTAAATATTGTATTTAATAACTTATGTTTATTAATTTTAAATTTTTATATGAACTGTTTTTGAGTATTCATGGAGCTCAATTTAAAGATATGACCAAAACAAAAAATAAGAGAGTATTTCATAAATACGAAGTGTTCCCCTGAAGTGATCCACCAATGGCTAGGAATTATGTGGAACACTAACCTTGATGCTTCACACGTAGATGCCTTTTAGTGAAATTTGATTTTATAAAATTACACAACCGTTTATCAAATTAAAATTTTGCTGAAGTTAATGTCACAATTCTTACTCAGTAAATTAAAGTTAGTACACAGTATTGGACTCTAATATAGATTAATAGATCTAGCAGTAGCTAGCCTAAAAGTTGCATAATGTCTAGCTCCAGTATGCGGAATTTGTAATAGGATTATACTAAGAAGACAAGGACAGAAATTTGATAGACTGTAATGTTCTCCTCTTAGCAAGTTTTTCAGCGAAAACGAGCTCAATAGTATTTGATTGTTATCGAACCCACACAAAGGGGTATATTGTATCCTCTTTAATCATCATATATCTAAGAAAACGCTTTTCAAGGCGTACAATCTCCCAGATATGACAGTTATAAAGTGGGTACCATACAACTAATCGTATTCCAACTTTGCTTGGACAAAACAGTTTTAGTGAAGTCAGTGGTAGATACATGCATACAAAACCCACCGTTCTTGAAGCAGAAGCTACCATCTGTTCTACTTGGGCGATGAAATTAAATTTGCTATCAAATACAATGCCCAGATCTTTAACATTTGGAGGCCGTTCCATTTGGGATGTAATAGTTGGAGATAATATGATTCTTTAATCTACTGTAGCTTAAGACACAACACTTATTAGTACCATTAAGGGTACACCAGTTAGCAATAAGATCAATATTTTACTGCAGAAAGATATAGTCACTGATGAAGTTGATTTGACATAATTCTGTAAGATTCCAAACTAATAATTATATCATTAATAAATATGTGGAAGAGTAGTGTCTCAAAGTTAGATCCTTGGGTTACCTTGATATGGGAACATATTAGCAAGATTTAAAATCCTCGATCTTCACTTACTGAGGCACATCAAGTATGACTCCAGCAGACACTAGAAGGGCCCCTCCCATACTCCAAACTGACATTTAATTTTGTCCACCTAGATCAATTTGATCAAAGGCCTTTTGGAATGAATGTATATTACATCGACTTGACGAAATTGAGAAAAAGATGCCAAATTTATAACACAGGATCTACCAGAAACAAATCCTTACTTCTCAGGAGGAGAATATTTTGGTGGAGTATCACCTGAAACAGTTTGAAAAATTTATTCAAGATTGACACTGGCTATAGTTCTCAGTAACACTAACCTCATGCTTTTTAAAGATGGGAAACACGTCAGCTTCCTTCGAAACTTTGGGAAATGTACTATACTCAAGGATAACTTTAAAAATGTGACACAAAAGGGCAGTCAGAATAGGAGTACAATCTTTAACAACAAAACTTGGTATGACATCAGGTTGTGAAGTTAGTTTATATCTTCCACTGGACCTTGTCTAGATTGAGTTTGGTCCTAAAGTTCATTGGCAGTGGTACATTTGGGCTAAAAGTTTGTCAATTTTTTTTATTAAAACTAAAAATTGTTGCTCCGAAGACTCGATGCATTTTTAAAGCACTGGTACAATACAAATCCCTTCGAGGCATGGGTTGGAGAAATATTTAATATTTCATTTGTTCTTTAGTTCTAAAACCCTAAATTGGGAGGCTGTCCATACAATCATAATGAATTATTCTGCATCCGTCGCATTTAACGTATTTATGTGCGTTGCAGATATCCTTGCTACATTCAAGGCATTTCATGATTTAAGGTCAATAGCAGAAGAACACTGTGACCAAAAGTATATGCAAGACGCGTTTGATGCCCTGAGTGCAGTAAATCCATGCATCCTTAATCTCATGACCTAAGCCAAATATTTTGAATCATTTACTAAAGGCAGACACCATGTTCAAATTCAGTAAATGTTTATGGCAGCCACGTATATATTTTTTACTGTGAAATAAAAATTCTTCTAAATTCTTACTAATTAGCATTTATTAAACCTTTTTGGTTTTGTAGCACTTTTAATTCCTTGTAAAGTAAGTGAGGAGAAAAAGATATGTAAACAATGGTAGTTTCCATAAATTGAAAACCTAATGTGTAAATAAAACTATAAAATGTTTATTATTTTAATATATATATTTAATATCCTGTAGTTTCCAGTATCCCTTGGAATGTAGAATCAAAGACCTATTATGTCCCAAATAGACAATTCAACAAATTGGAATAAAGAATCCAAATTTGCCATTAGAGTTGGGATTCATAAGGGGATTTCTGTGGAGCTCAACTAGCACAGCCAGAGTAGCCAGTCCGCATCGGACTCCAACCTATACTTAATATTCTTATTTGTCTCTTTAAAACATAATTGTGTTTTGGTATTTTAGTTTCAAATAGCCCTGAAATACACATACAATATTTATAGGCAAGTAGACACGAATAGCGAGTTTGCATGCATACATAATTACAAATTGTTTCTTACCACATGATTACCAACAGCCAATCTGAAAACAATTTAAGAACTTCAGAGGAGCTGTATAATATCCGAAGTTTTCTTCGATCTATTTTAATTCAGAAATGCAATATTTGACCAGCATGACAAGCTGCGTTTAAAAGTATTGTTTTCTTTTTCGTGCAATTTTAAGTTTTCCTGAACAATATTTTGACTCTATTACATAATAGCAATACTTATAAGTTGTGCTTTATTTAAAATGCGTTAAATATGGTTTAGATTTTAGTTACTGCATTAAAATTTACCTTGAAATATGGGCTCATAATACTTTAAATGTTTTATGTTAAGGTATCCCAGAAAGACAGATTTGTATTTAAGAATCTACCAAGATATTAAGCAATGTCTGAAATTACTACCATCTTTTTATCAGTTGGTTCTTCATAACTTTTATTTAGCTTTTTTGATGTATTTATCGTTTTTTGTGCAGTATTATTTTCTTTTCGTTACTTGATTTATTTTGCGTAAATTGTGTTTATTTTAAGTTAGTTTTTTTTTAATTAAATTGGCTCTGTTTTATTTTCTATTCGCATGGTAAGTAGCATTTGTAACACACTAATATTTTAATAACATCTTAACTGCAGTATTTTAAACTATTTGCAGCAATTTGATGACTAGGATAACCAAATTAATGGCATGACAAAATTTTAATGTTGGCTTGTTGATAAACCCCGTCCGTAGCTGTGTAAGTAAACTTCAGATTGTAAAGCCAGGTTTGTATAGATTAATTCTAATATGTGATTAGTTGATGTATTTTAGTGATATCCTGTGTTAAACAATCATTGCAGAATAAAGTGGTTACTAATTAAGATCTTTATTACTTCTAGTAGAGTTAGAGGTTCGCAGTTAAAGGATTTAATAATCGGAAATTTTGTTTTAGAAATCGTCGGTTAACTGATTGGTTCCAAATAATGTTTTTTAAAGAAGGCTTCTCTATGAAGAAGTTCAGGATGAGGACACGATTATTTTTTGTTTTTGGTGTATTGCTGAAATAAATTAACCAAAAAAATTAAGAAGTTTTTGAGATAATTTATTTTTAGGAAAAATTCACGTTATTGTTTTTAAGGTGCTCATACAAGATCAAATATAATTTTTCTATTTTTCAAAGATTCATAGAGGAAGTATTGCGAACCAGAAATACTAAGATATTAGATATTTCTAGGTCTACTTTTACTACTATTTAAAAAAAAAAATCCTTTTCCATGTTATTGTTCTAGATTATGAATTAACAGGTTGATAAAAACAAACATTTGTAACTTTTAATGAAAAGAAACCTTGAAGTTTCTTTAGACTTTGAATAACAAATATATTAAATATTTTGACCAGTTTGCAATATTTTTATATAACTTGTTTCTTAGTAATACTTATATGTCAATATAGGAGAGCAGTTTTAGTGCAGAGGCAAAAATTTGTCATGTATAGGATATAGGTAATACGTTCGCCTGACACATCGTTTTTTATTTGTTAGCGAAATTTAGAAAGTAGCAATACTGACTGGCACTCTAGAGTACGAAGTAAGTCAGGTACCAAATTAATTTTGTGGGTTAATATACTCTCAATTATTTAATATTAGAAACTAATACTTACGAATTTTATGTTGGTTTGTTTTTGAGATACTGTTTTAACATTTGTTTCATTTAGGTCTGAAAAATGAATCGCGATCAGCAATATTCAAACATGGTTACCAGTGTGAACAATGTCTGAAGAGATTTTCGAGGAGAGACCATCTGCGTACACATGAGAAAAATATCCACGGATCCGACGCTGGACCATTCAAATGTTTAATTTGTGAACAACTCTATAAGAATACGGAGAGTTTGAGAAAACACATTTCGAAATTTCATTTTACAAATATTAATGATCTAGTTCATAAAGTAGAAGTCAAGGCTTGATTAATATTTTAAAGAAATGCTATTTTGTTGATTCAATGTATATTTTAAAGTGCCTTAAATTACTGAAAACGTTTTATTAACTTTTAATCTAGTATATTAATCGGTGCCTAGCAATGCATGTTAATTTACCTGTAGATCGGTAATTCCATAAGGACTCCTGTCAAATTAACAGAATATATTTGGGGTATTCAGTTTGGCCAAGAGGTAATTTTGGTGAAAAATTTGACAAGAAATAAATATGTTTCATGCAACATGACTTATTTTTGTTATAAAAGGGCTAGAAAATCTAAGCTATTCGTGGTAAACGTATCGCACCTTCCTATTGACTTTCTTATTCTTCATCATTGTAAAATATCCTGATTTTTTTGTTTTAAAAAAAAATTTTAATACCAGATCGAAAAAGAATGTTAGGCGTTAAGAGGATTTCGAAGTTATTTTGAATTCACGATTCTGCTGCTGCATATAAATCACATATCTGCGGTGTGACAGGTCGATGTATGTCACCGGCAGAAATCTCCTTGGTCTGGCTAACGAATCGAACGTTCCGCCAACTGCAAAATATGGTGGGTGACCTTGAAAAATGCGTCGTCGTTAAAAGACTTGTTCTTCACTTCCCTGGAATGGAAATTTCATTCCAGGCTTTTTTCTCAATGGTGATCTTATAGAAGGTATTTTCTTTTTAACAGTGTCCTTATTGACGTCTTCAACTGCATGTTTTAATAATTTATAAACGAAATTATTAATTAATTATTATCACTTAAAACTGAGCAAGTGACAAATGTAATCAAGGCGCGCCTAACGAAGATTTCGGTTTGAAGTGAAATTCAGACAACGGGATTGAGCTCGCCTTGTGCCCAAACATACCCTACCAAAAATCCGGCAAGAGCAACGATTTAAAAACTTGATATTGTCAATTTTCAAACACCAATATATCAAAAGCAATTTAAATTCGGTATAGGACATGAAATATTTTGAGGAGAAATAAAAATTCAAGAAAAATTCACTGTATTCCGATTTTCTTTTTTCTAAAACATAACAATAAGTTAAACAATTTTAATTATCTTGTTTAATTGTCTATATATTCAAAATATTATTTTCGTAGTTTGGTTAGTTTTTGTTTATTAAACACGTTTCAGTAATTTTAGACTAATTGTAATAAGTTGTTTTTAAATATTTTAGGGAATCTGAAAGTAAACTTCGTCGAAAGTACAGAAACAAGTATTTGAAAAATATTCTTTTCAATTCTGTTGATGTACCAATTTATTTCTTAAGGTATCTGCAGATTTAAAAGCAGTTTTTGATCGGATAGTTTTGCCAAATCCAATATATATTCATCTAATATATGGTTGGTTAGTTTTATTAAACATACATCTTTCTTAGTTTGAAATTCAAATAATATAAATTATGATAAATTAAATGTAAGAGTTGAGACTCTTACAAGGTAACTAATTTAAACTGGAAATAGTATATCAATTGGAAAAATGGTGTAAAATAAAATTGTTTTTTTAAATATAATGGACACAAGTGCATATCTTGGTAGTTTAGATTAATATAAGGTAACATGAAAAATTCATTTTTGTCCCATTTTCACATATGTTAGATACAATCAAGCACTAATGGAGTATAATGAATTATTCGACCTCACAACAGATTTAGTTTGACCCACCATTCTAATTTCGGTTTGAGACGAAGGATAAAACTGGGTTGCGTCGAAGTCAATAGCAATGAAATCAAACATGATCCAAATGTCTTTTTGAACCACTAATTAACCACTAACGTTGATATATTCTTGGTTCGCAGATCCGCAATTTTAACTACACGGACTGTCCCATATAAGGTCAACTACCCCCTTACCTAGAAAACTATATTAGGTAGAGAAAAAAAGAAAATACAAAAGTTTATTGCTTTTCCTTGGTCACTATCAATTTCGTTATTTAAAATTGGATACTGTACATTTTTTTATTTTTAAATTCTACAATGAATTGTAATTCCATTTCATGTAATATGTCCTATACCTAAATTAATTTGTTTTGATGATTTTGAAATTTGACATTTTTAGCAGTTTAACCAGCTATAAAATCTAATTTTCCAACGGTTTGATTTTTTGATTTGATTTTTCCTATCTTAGTTTTTAAATATCTATAAACTGACATGAACTTGCGGTTGAACCAGAAGTTAAAATTTTTGAACTTCTAGTTTAACCAGAAAGTGATGTCAACTTATAGATTTATAGATATTTAAAAACTAAAATGGGAAAGGCCAACCGTTGTGTTATAAATCAAACGTTTAGATTTAAGTGCTCAAAATGTCAATATCACGAAAAAAAATGAATTTGGGGTTAGGACATATCACATGAAATGCAATTAAAATTCATTGTAGAACTTAAAAATATATAAGGCGTCCCATTTAAAATAAAGAAGTTGATAGTGGCCCAAGGAAAACGGGTTACCCTGTAGGTATATACAAAATTATTATAAAATAAAACTTCGTTTCACAACAATAAACTTTTGTATTTAACTTTTGTCTGTATGTATTCTGGTTTTCTAGATAAAGGGTAATTGATCTTAAATGGGGCACTTTGTACAATTCAAATATTAAAATTTGACATGAGGCCTTAGACTTTTTACTTTCTTAATTACGTTTTATTTTTTATTTATTGCAACAAATCTGCGATATTTAATTAAACCTCTCTCAATATTTGGATTTTTTTTTAGACGAGTTTCGATTGATATTACAAAAATTAGTGCTTTGAGGTTACATTTGAAAATTGCTATTAATAGAATGTTGCAATTTTGTTCGCCTTATTTTGTCCGCACTGTACGGAACTTGCTTTTATGTATTGTCATGTCACAAGAATTGAAATTGACGTGTAATGTTTTTTTTTTATTTGTCAAGATGGAGAATAGTTGATTGTTCATCTTCCACTTTTTGAAAGATAAGAATAGATATTAATTTTGATTTTTAAGCATGCTGACATTTAATTTTCCAGTGTATATATTTGTCATTGATTTGTAATGAACAAATAATAGGCAATTTAGAAAAACTTGGATAACTATGTATTCGCACTTGTCAAAGCTTTTGGCATATCATTATTTTTTTATAAGTCTTGAAATGTTATTAATTTTATTAGTAAATCGGACCGGAAATTATAAATTCCTATTTATTCGGTGTTATCACCGGAAGGTTTATGAGCTCATTCATTTAGTTAGAAAGGTTTAATGGTTTTAGTTTGTTTTTCGTAATGTCGACGTTTATTTCGTTTTAACCGAATATATTATTCAGAATATATACATAAGTTTTCATTATTTTGGTGAATAAATATACGTTATATGAATACTGTAAACATTTATTTTTCTGTATACTCCAAGTTAATGGGGTTGAGTTAGTTATTAATTTAAATAACTGGAAAATGTGGAAAGCTTTGTCGTCCTTAACTCCGCCACTCCTCCGTTAGTTGCGTTTTGCATTGCTTAATATTGCATATTCTATTTTCTGAAAAGTCTTGATTTCCATTTTGCTGTTTCAACACCATTTGCTTGAGTTGGTTTTATCTAAAAAAAAAACGATAATAAATTTAAAGCCCTCAGTTTTGTTTGTGTTTTCGATGTATCAATTTATGTAAATTGTCGTTGTTTTTTAAAGCCTATATTGGAATACAAAATAAATATTATATACATAAATTAATCAAAAACCTGTTGTAAAACAAAGTTGCATTTTTTAATTAAACGCCTTGCATATTGCTATAGTCTTAAACCAGTCTTATTTGTGTTTTTGATGTATCAATTTATGTAAACTGTCGTTGTTTTTTAAAGCCTATATTGGAATGCAAAATAAATATACATAAATTAATCAAAAACCTGTTGTAAAACAAAGTTGCATTTTTTTAATGAAACGCCTTGCATATTGCTGTAGTCTATTCAAAACCAAAATGCATATTAGGAAAATAAAGCCACCAGTGATCCCGTGAAAATTACAATAGAACTTCTACTTCTTTGTGTTGTTGATGTTCACGGGATCGCTGGCGGTTTTGTTTTCCTAATATACGTCTTGGGTTTGAATATGCGACAGATATTTCATTTCTTCTAGAAATTCTATAAATTATTCTTGTTACACAGCATATATCCATATTAAGACTTTTTCGGATTTCGAAAATTATTTTTTAATAAATTATACAAATCTATTTAGGTAGTTTATTTAATTTGTCATACTCTAAAACTCAATATTGTCTGTCAAGTTTTTATCAGTTATAATAACGTTGTTTACAAACCATTTATATAGCTTTAAGGAGATTTAAAATATAGAATAAACGGAGTAATATACAACGGGTGTAATTTAAAAAAAGCAGCTTTGCTTGGAAACTATTTCTGACCAATTCTGTGCAATTGATTTTTTTATTCTAATAAATATTACAAAAACGTTCCCATATTTATCTCACCATAATTTTAAATGAACTATTCAGAAAAAGTCGAGAAGTATTGAACTATCGAGTGATTTGTAAAATGTTTTATTTGAAAAGTAACAATTTATTTTACAATGACCTTTTCTTCAGTACTGTATAATATTTTTTTTTAATTCTAATAGATTTAAAAAAAAACGAAGTTTCATAATAACATTTCGCTAGATTTCTTACTTTAGTGACCTAGTGTATGTAGCAGTCATTTAGATGTTGATTTGAGAAATCAACTGACACCATCAAAAATCAATGGTGAGGATTAGACATAATAATAATAGTATATTATGTAATGTTTTGATAACAGATTGGTGGCACTAGATTTAGGCGAGTGCCACAAGTCACATAAGTGTAAAAAGTTGTGGTTGAACATGTTATACACTGTATTTTTTCTACGACTGGTATTTGGGTTATATACTTAAATTCACTATATACCTTCCATTTTCTACATGACAATGTAACTTTTAATGACAAAATGTTTATGACACTTTGACATTGAAAAGTAGAATACAGACTTTAGCCATATATCGTTGTATAAAATAAAATATGGTGTAGGTTGTATTTTGGACACGGAAGCTGACCAGTGACGAACCAACTTGAGCAGTGGAAATGATTTCATTTCCCCATGACATGCGAAATTCGTCGTTTTCAGATCTTGCTGGTTTATATAATTTAAATAAATGATAAAGCCTAGAACATTATATTTTTAGTTAATATGTAACCTTTTTATATAAACTCAGTATGGGTTAGCGAAAAAATAGTCCAAAAGCTGACTGTTTTGGACCTCTCCTATATGAAATACGTTACTTTCGGTTGCTTTTTTAAGGTTTAGACTATGGAAATGGGCCAGCGAGACTGTCACATCAAAAGTTTAATAATTTTCGGTAAAAACTATGTGAATTGCGTTAGTGGTCTGTTAGAGCTTGAATAAAAGCTACTAATGAAGTATTGTACAGATAAAATTGATTGCCACATCTAGGTGTGTAACCGATACAAATTTTTGGCACCATGCATTACCGTTAGATTATGAATAAAATTGCCTGGCAAATAAATTTTCTGCGTCATTAAAAAGGCCTTATTTTGGAGTAAAAGCAATGTGGAGCGCGTTATCGTTCTGACAGGGCTCAAATGTAAGGATGTTCAAATAACTTTAACTGTCAAATCTACGTGTGGTAGAAGGCGAAGGCCTCGTTTGAAGTTCAATAATTTTCGGTAAAAACTATGTGGAATGCGTTAACGTTCTAATATGACATGAATGAAAGTTCTTGATAAATAGTACATGAAAAAAGAATTAACGGTTAACCCTACGCTATATTTCATTTTGGGTATAAGAGTAACCCAGAGTTTTATTTAGAATTTTACTATTCGAAAATTGTGTAATTTTCTGTTTTCTAAAGCATTTGAAGAAACAAGTCGATACATCAAATGCATATTAGCTGCTAACTGTTAAAAAATTTATTACATCCTTACAGAGGTATATTTAATAAAAACAGACGGGTTTATGTGTAGAGTTGAATGTTACTGAATTTTAATCAAGGTTGTCTCGGCTTTTATCACACATAGAGTTGGCAGGCAAATTAATTTATATAGTATTAATTGAGCCCTGTCAGAACGCTAACACATTCCGTATTTTTTATCTCAAAATAAGGCACCTTTTAATGAGGCAGGAAATATCCATTCCAGGCAAAAAGTTGGCAGACAATTTTCATGGTAGAAAAAAAAAAACTTCTACGTGAGTACCAAAAATTTCTGTACGCTTTGAAAGAAGCTAACTAGAGCAGGCAGTTAATTTTATTTGTGCAGTTACTCTTCAAAAGTTTTCATTCGAGCCTTATTAAAACGCGAAATCATTCCAGATTGTTTTAGCGAAATATTTTTTAACTGTAAACGATGCAGTGGCACATTCTGCCACACGTAAACTTGAAGTTTTAATATGTAGTGCTCGTCGAAATCTTCCATTTAGGCTTCCTAGAGTTTAAACTTTACGAACAGGTACCGGAAGGAGTGATATTTGTATTTGGCAGTCAAAGCGATTCTATATTTTTATCTAAAACGGCTTTCGACCCAAACGCGTTTCTCATAGGGTCTTAGCATAGTCGGCTCTCTCCAAAACCTTGAACTACCCAAAGTAACATATATAGTTTTTCTTAATATTTTATATTGTCGTTACTATTGAAGTCCGTTTAATTAATCAGGATAGGTAATAAAATATATGTTTTTAATAATTCTATGATTTATATGGATACAGTACTTAAAAACACAATTTGTTGTCCCTTTTTTTAAATTAAAATTAACTATGAAACAAGAAACACAAAAAAATGTTTTGTCGCTTCCTACTTTAAATTTATATACATAAAAATCTAATAGCGACAGCTAGTGTGTGCCATTTCTCATAAAAAACTAGTCAAAATATTTTTTATTTATTTTGTTAAATTGAGCACTAATATACTATTTAGTATTCAAATCAAGTAGGGTAAGTCAAGATTGTTTGAATAGTATATATATATATATATATATATATATATATATATATATATATATATATATATATATATGTATATATATATATAGTCCTGATGTTCTATAAGTTTAGCTGGTATTTTATTTTTTTACCCATGATATATGCATTCTTATTGTATGGAATTCTAGGCTTGATAAATTGCATAAAAATATTTTAACCCCTGAAGATCTATTACCAGTTATTTAAAATGTAAATGTTTATCTGATCTGATATCTAATTATTATGAATAAATATTTTCCATGGTTTCTTCATGCTTTAAAACTATTTTTTAGATGATAGCTGAACTCTGAAGTAACTTAAATAAGTAATAATTCGGTAGCAGAGGAAATTATAGAAGCAGAGCTAGACAAACTACTTTAAAAATGTTTGAAACAATAAAATTCAATTTTCAAAAGAAAAACAATACATTTCTAAGTAAATTTAATGTTAAAATAATATAGCTTAATTAACTACGATGCAAATCTGGTATAGCACAACTTATGTTTGCTCACGCATTAAATAGAAATTCGTTCTGCTGGTACTACAATTATAGCATATTGCGAACGTTTTCCACAAGGGTTCACCATTCGTCAGTCTGAGAATCAGCTATACGATGTAGAAAACTACTGTGCGTCAAACTTTTAAAGGTATTCGCCTCATCTTTCGGTGGCGGCGTTACTTTTTAAAGTAGGATTCTTTCAAAAAGTAGGAACAGCAGTAAACGCTCTCTCGTCTCGATCATCTGATTAATAGAACAATAATTTCTGCCCAATTATCTTAACCATCGAAATGTTTTTGATTAGAAATTTTACTATTCGAAAATTGAACATTTGAAGAAACAAGTCGATACATCAAATGAAATTAGCTGTTAACTTGTTAAAAGTTTGCTCCATTCTTAGAGATATTGGCATATGAAATACTGGGATAGGATCTCGGAAGTTAATGGTAATTGCAGAGTTTCATGAAAGGTCGTTTTTTCGTTAAACATGCCTAGGGAAATAGTATTTTTTGGTAAAATATTCTTACTCAGTTCGGTTGTGTAGTATAAAATCCTGAAGGTCATCCCCGCTTTCCAGACTCGCTACTGATTGACGATACGATAATTGTTTCGGAAAAATTATTTTCCTCATCCTAAGTTTTAGACCTAATTAATATCCTTTTGGTGGCAGTTTTGGAGAACTTTTAATATACCAACTAGCATTATTTTTGCTTAGCCTTTTTGGAGAGATTTTCCACCTATTCTGAGATACCTGAATACCTTGAACCTGAAAAGTTGAATTGCCTTTAGCTACGCTAAGATTTCAATTAATTTCTTCGGAAAAATAATATTTAAAGTGCTCTAAAAACTTGTCTACTCAATTCATTTAAAAAAAAGTTTTTACAGAAATCTATTTTAAAACCGTTTTGATTTAGAAATTGATGGTGTTGATTTGTTTAATGTTTAGAGAGATCAGAAAACGGAATTTTGGATTATATAATAAATAAGTTTACAAGTCTAGTCAAATAATTAGTTTTCTTGCTTAAATAAACAAAAACTTTGCGAATTATGCCATACATAACTTAATGTAACGTTGTTTTTTATGTAGTAGATTGGTCGCCAGTTTACTCTGACAAAAAACATTTTATACAACCTCTTTGGTTTTTGACAAAATGTGTTAAGTAATAAAATATGTTAAAGAGCTAGTAGGCATAATTATAAAAACAAATGATTTTTGTTGTACTGATTGCATCAGAAATTTCAGAGTTGTAAGCAAGATTGCAAATTACCATAAAATTAATCATACCATTCAAAACGTTATCTCCATTCTGTGTCTTTTTAAATAATAAGTATATGTTTAGGGGTGATTTTTTTTACTGCTATCAACAAAATAAATTAATTTAATTAATAATTTTTAACGACTTTTTTGCAGTTTCATAGTAGTCATTTAAATAGTTTTACGAATAATGTCATGTAAAAAACCGAATTTGTATATACTTTACTTCACATATTATATGTATTTCGTTGAATATATTTTATAGTTAATAAAATATGAGATTTTTTTTATTAGGGGTATCCTGGTCGTTTTGGAAAAAAAAACTAATACGACAAATATCATTGTGTAGTTTCCCCACCTCTAACAAGTGCAATAATCATTTTGCTATGGTCCTGTATAGGCATTCCCAAGTCATAAATCAGACACTTCAGTACGGATGTAATGGAAACGGCCTCAGAAGGTCGTCTGTTTGATTGATTTTGGTTCTTTTTTGGACCATCTGTAGCGTGCTCACTCACGTATACATTCGATTATAAATAGTTTAAGGTTAAGCAACTCGACATCTGCATACGATAGTTTAGACACCAACAAACAAATTTTAAGCAAAAAAGCTAAATTATGATTTACCTTATTACAATATTGTATCATGACAACGTTCGTTCTATGAGTGATTTATTTATTGCGAACTAAAACCTCAGTTCAGAAATGGATTATTCTGCGCAACATACGTTATATGTTTTTGTTTTTCTATATTGATTTTTAGTGTAGTATTTTTGCATAGTCGAGATACGTTCTTTTTCCTAAAAAAAAAACAATTTAATTTTGACCGTTAAAAAAAGGTAATAATGATCGTAAAAAGTCAAAAAATAATTTTCGACGAAACATATTTCGTTGTTTTGTTTAATCATAAGCTTGCCCCGCATATGACCTAACCAAACATCAAAGGTATGCAAAACAGAATTTTTTTCTGTTAAGGCGTTTCATATCCGAACTATTACTAAAAATTTTTGGTATAGCTTTAAATTACTGTTAAAATGGGCGAAAGTCTTTTGTCACTCCATAAAAACGAATAAGAGGTCCAAGAAAAGCTCTAAAATGATTACAATACATCCTCTTACCGAGGGAAGTAAAAATAGAATCACAGGTAATTTTAGAATAAGGTAATAAATAATTATTCAATGCAAACGCATTATTATCTAATGAAACGCTTTTTCAGATTCTGCCCTCTACCCAACAGATGCTAAAGGTCATGTATTTTGCCCTTATTGCTGTAGGAAGTTTGTTAACAGATACAATCTTAAAGTTCATATTCGGGATAAACACGAATCAAAGTCTACAGATTTGGACTGTCAGGTATGTGGTAAAACTATGCGAAACCAAAGTTGTCTTAGGGTACATATGTACCATCACCGTAAGCAACAAATGGAAGCAGCAGGTATAGTCAGTTAAATTTAAAATATAGATACTTTTTTGTTAAACTTGGACAGAGTCTATGTAATTAAACTAAAGACAAGTTTTTAAATGTTCTATAATTTGGTATTTAAATTTTTCTTTTTGTCGTCTAGTTTGTTTATGAAATTGAAGCATACTTACAGATTGCATGTTGACGTGTCCGTTCGATACAACTAGAACATAGACGAACTTTAGTATCAGTAGATTATAGATAAAACGTTTGTAAACAAAATACCTAAGGAAAAATAAATAGAGAATTTTTTTTATTTAAATACTCATCCCGGTCAAGGGACAAACTAATGAACATTTCGTTAATATAATTTTAATGGAGGCAATAATAAAATATTTATTGTTTTAATTTTGCTTTTTGGTTGTACAGACTTGTGCCTAGAACGGTGTTTATTTGCTCATGTTCTATTACAATCCAATTTTATAATTATTTTTAATAAGTATTTTCAGGAAAATTATGAGCTCAGACTTTGAAAAATGCACATACAAGGTGCTTAAAACTACGTAGACAATAATTTTGGTTTTTGGTTTTATTTGACATTTTTCTGGGTTCTAGAAATATTTCATTTTTCAACGATTTGACATAGGACAAAATGGATTGAAGCATAAAACATAACGATAATAAAAAACAGTATGGTATAAATGATTTTACATCCAAAGAAAATTTAAACTTTTCAATTTTAAAAACAATCGAAATTAGGCATACTACCTGCAATATGTTTAGAATCTTGAAAATTATTAAATATTTGCAAAAGAAACGCATGGGGTATGTCATTTAAAAAATAAAAGTTGCATATATGTCCTCCTTTTTTAGATACCTTATATATTAAAACACATTTCGTGAATACGAAAAAAAAATTGTTTTCATTTTCTAATTTGTTCAGTTTTATCAGTTTGAAATATATGAATATTCAGTGATAACCTAAAGTCCCGCATTAATTCCATAAATTACTTGGATACGTCCATTCTTTTTTTGTAAATTTTCACATGAAATTAAAAAATCTGTAGAGACGTAGAGAGTAAGACGTCATAAGTGATTATATAAGTAATTTTGTATACAATGTAGAGCATTATAGTGGGAAGAGGGCCGGCAAATAAAACCACTATGGTAATTTATATCCCAACGTTTCGTGGTCAATCACCACTTTCTCAACGGCCTATAATAAAGAAAAAGAAGAAGACACATTACATTTGGTCGTACTATGATAAATCTATCTAATTGGAATGTCAGAAATTGTACTTGACCCTATTTAAAAAATGACGAGCAACAATAAATTGAACACATTAAGACAAGAATAAATAACATGGTTTAACTTACAAATACCTCATACCTCTGGATGCCTTTATTTTAGTGTTTATTTTAGTGTATGTAAATTACAAAGCTTCATGAGATAACTGCAAAATCTTAGCAAATAGTTTGCAGTTATCTCATGAAGCTTTGTAATTTACATACACTAAAATGATTTATAAAGGCTTCCAGACCGCGTGAGGTATTGGTAAGTTAAACAATGTTATTTATTCTTAATGTGTTCAATTTATTGTTGCTCGTCATTTTTTAAATAGGGTTAAGTACAATTTCTGACATTCCAATTAGATAGATTTCTTTCTTTCTTCTCAAATTGGAGACGGCTGCCACTTTTTTGCTTCCAGCGCCATTCTCCAGCCCAAAATGGTACGGTCTCAGACTGACGAAAAGGACATTGGTATTTAAACACTACAACAAAGGATTTATAAACTCTTCTCGCTCCCGGGCAACGGGGGAGCATTGAGCACAAGAAATGTTGCCTCGGTTGGAATGGGATTGGGTATAAAAGGAGGATATTTTAACATTTAAATTTTAATTTTGTTGAAGTTTATGAATTTTATAATTATTTTCATTATATTGATTTTAATATTAGTTAGAACCCTCTGGATATTAAAAGGAGTATTTATTCCACAATTCCTTATTTCTTCATATATATTTACACCTGGATTGTTATTTATAGGACACTCAAAAAAAAATGTAGTTTAAGTTCTCGACTTGTCCACAATCACATAGCGGGTCATCTTTCATTCCTATGTTGAATAAATGTTCTTTTGTCATACAGTGGCCTGTCCGCATTCTTATGATTGAAGTAATATGTCTTCTGTCTACATAGGTCATATTATGATGCCATGTTCTAATCGGGAAATCCTCCTGAATATTCCTATACCATCTGCCTTTGTTATACCGCTCACTAGACCAAAATTGTGAAAACTTCTGTCTCATTTTTAGTTTTACTATTGTGATTATAACGTTTTTGTCTACTTTGATTTCCATAAGAACCGTTAGTGCTCTGCCCACGTTGGCAAGTTTGTCTGCCTGTTCATTTCTACGAATTTTGGTAAGCCCAGGGATCCAGGATAGAATTAGGTTATTACTATTATTTGTTGAGTCTTATAAGAAGTATTTTAGTCAATAAAGAAATTTTGTCATTATTTTGAAAAACCCCAGTTTTATTAATTTTATAAATAGCACTAAGAGAATCGGTGAATATAATTGCATCATTTATTTGTTTTTTTAGACATACTGAAATGGCTTTATTTATTGCTATCACTTCCCCCGTACATATGTCAATATTATCAGGGAGTCTTGAAGAATAATTATAATTAATTTTCGGGATATGTACTCCAAACCCCATTTTATTGTTTCCCTTAGAAGCATCTGTAAAGACAAACGTGAATTTATCTTTATATTTGATTAATTATTGTTCCTAGATATTTGACATTCTTTTTTAAGGGTATGATTTCATTTTCGATAATGATGTTGGGGGGGTTATTTTTTCTTATACCTTTTGTGAACCAAATAGCTTCCGTTTTGCTTTTTGATATCAAGAAATTATGAGTCTTAAGCCACAAGTTTACTTTTTCAAGAGCATGGTTCATTTTTCTAATTATATGTTTATGTCATCATTGCTACCAATAAGAACAAGGTCATCTGCATAGCTCATTAGAGTGATACCATTTAGGTCGATTTTAAATAATGAAATTAGTAATATATTAAACAGTAGGGGGCTAAGAGGGGAGCCCTACGTTAGTATTCTTAGGACCTATTAATTTATTAGATTTATCTAATGTATAAAGGGATCTATCAGTAAGGATATTAAATATGAGATTGGCTAATTCTGTTGGAATTTTATAGTGAATAAGATATTTATATATCTGATATATGTTTACATTATCATAAGCATTTTTTAGGTTCAAAAAGACTGCTACGGCCTGATTGTTTTGACTAAGGCTCAGTTGGACAAAAGAAGTTAGATAAGCTAGATTGTTATCTGTACTCATACCTTTTCTAAAGCCTGTTTCAAAGAATGATAGCAGTTTATTATTTTCTATAAACCATTCAATCCTATTCTTAATAAGACTTTCTAGAACCTTTACAACACATGAGCTAAGGGCTATTGGACGGAAACTTTCCGGTATATCTGGGTCTTTGTTGTATTTCAGCAGAGGTAATATTATATATTCTTTCCAAGTATTTGGTATTCTTTCTCCGAGAAGGCAATTATTATATATATTCAGAAAATTAATTAGGAGTTTACTAGGAAGATTACTTAGCATTGAGTATGATATATCCAGTGGCAGATCTTTTTTTTTATTCTAATATTACTTTTAATTCTTTGATATCAAAAAATTCTATTTCTTCTGGGATTTGTTTTAGAGAAAAGTCTGGTAAAATATTGACTGGGGTAAGATTATTTAATATATTTTCAGCCGTGTCTGTGTTAGGTAATATCGTTCTTTTGTGTATATTTACTGAGAATTTTTTAAAGGTTTGCCATACTTTTGAGATATTAGTGTTTCTATTAAGAGAAGATGTAAATTCAATAAATTTGATTTTTTTCTTTTTTTTTAAAGAATCGTTTCGTTTTAGCTTGAATATGTTTAGCTATAATTTACCATTGAAGGGTTAGATTTAAGAGTATTAAAAACATTTTTCCGTTCTTGTATTTTTTCTGAGCACTCCGAATCCCACCATGGATTTTTTGGTATAACCTTATTTACATTATTGGTTTTTTTTTATAGACTCACTGGCTGCCAGGTTCATAATGTCTACTAATTCTTGATAATTTGTGTTTAGTTCTATTTCCATTGAATATACGACAAGTTTGTCTCTGTATTTGTCCCATTCAGCTCTATTAAAATTTCTTTTATTATAAAAAATAAAAATAGAATAAAGATTTGAGATATTATTAACAATACAAAATGTCGAGTACTCCCCACTGAACGTGTGCAGCTATATCGCTGCTGATTAACGTTAGATCCAGAGAGCTAGAGTTTAAATTTGGATTTTGAATTCTGGTGGGTGTTCCATCATTAAGTAAAATAAGATTTTCCTCATCTAAAATTTTAACTATTGCCCGGCCACTAGTATGTAGTTAATACTACCCCACATGGGATGATGTGCTTTCATGTCCCCCATAATGATTATTTTGCCGGAAATGTTTATCAATATGTTGTATATAGAAGTATAACTTATTTGATTATTAGTAGAGTATATGTTAATAATGTTGAGATCAGCAATTTTGATGATGATGTATTGAATCTGATTGTTTACCAATGTTTGATTTATCAAAATTTCTTTATAATTTATATTTTTTTTAATACATGTGGCTACCCCTCCATATCCATCATCTCTGTCTTCATGTCTCAAACTTCATCTATGTTTTGTCTTAACCAAGTTGCACTTAAGCAAATAATGTCGGGGTTATGCGCGTAACACAAGTTTTTAAGTTCGAATTTGTTAGCTTTAAGACTTCTAATGTTCCACTGTACTATTTTCAGATTATTTCTTTTATTCATTACTGTGTAAAATTTTTAAGTAAACCCGTTTTATATAAAATTTATTTCTATCTGAATAAAGAGGGACTAGTATATTAGTTATGTATAGGGTTAAAGTTAAGACGTGTTTTACGTGGTTTGGCACCTGACTGGGCTTTAGGATCATCCAGGGAAGTGTTAGTTTTATCCAGGGTTCTTACTGTGTTTATTATGTCTATAAGTTTGTCTTTATTTTGATTATTAAGCCGATGTACATTTTGAGCTACAAAGTGTATTAAATCTTCTTTAAGTTGATCACTTTTACTTTGGGAGATTGGATCTATATCTGTGGTTTGATTCTTTTGCTCCGTGGATTTTCCGGGTCTAGAATTAGGGAAATATATTTGACTGTTATGTTCTGTAAAATCGAATCCCTGAGTGTTCTTATGAATTGCTCTTTTTTTTGGATTTTCACTTAAAACTTGCGTATAACTCCGTTTTGATTTGTTATTTTGGGAGATTATACTTGTACTTCTTTGACTAATTGTTAAAGAGTTATCATTATTTTTTGATGTACTAGGAAGAGTGGGAAAATCCAGAGGGTTTTGGGTGTTTGAGAAAAGGTTATGTGAAGAATTATATGTATTATTTTCCTTTCTTTTTGAAGCATAATTTTTTGGGCATAGACGTTCCTGTAGGAACAAAATTTAAAACTTTATTTATGTCTATCGTTTTTCTATTAATTCTTTTTACCTCTAAAATCTTGTATGGAGATTCTGTAACATTTATGATTTCTTCTGTAATGGATAAATCTATATATCTGATTATCCCTTTACACGATGCATAGTTGAACGGAATGTACATCTCATAACCTAAATTTTTAAGTATTTCATTATCTTTAAATTTATTAGCAGCATTATAGTTGTAGAATTCAACGCCTAACCTATTTCTACCCTTTATTGATATTTTTTTACACCCCTTAAATGTAGATTGTGAACTTCGCGTGCTATTTTGTAGACATTATATCTGTTATTTTTTTTTATATTTTCACTATTTTGTTCTATGTATATGGTAAACCGACCTGTATCTGTATCCTTGTAAACAAAATTTTTGTATTGTTGATTCTTTTTTTGTTCCACATTCCTTTCCACGACATCAATTGTATCTTGTGATAAGCCAATAATTTTAATAATTCCATTAGAACCTGGGTCGATCAAGGCGGGGGGTCCCCCCCCCCCCCGAGTCACATTCCATCAAAATTTAAGAGATAGGTAATAGTACAAAGGAAGGTTAGTATCACACCACAAATTAGGTTCTTTTTTAGACAAATTTTTCCAGTAGTAAGTTTTATTTATTTAAAAACAATAAACCGCCAAAAAATTAAGCAAATTAAGATAGATTTATCATAGTACGACCAAATGTAATGTGTCTTCTTCTTTTTCTTTATTATAGGCCCTTGAGAAAGTGGTGATTGACCACGAAACGTTGGGATATAAATTACCATAGTGGTTTTATTTGCCTGCCCTCTTCCCACTATAATCCTCTACATTGAACGATTTAAAGGGTGCTGTACGAATTCCACTTTGTATACAATATTTTGACGTTTATACGTTTTTGTCAGCCATGCGTTTTACCTAACTTTAACTGTTTTTTAAATCATAAGCTTTTTTATCCAATGCTAGATACCGGTCTACCTCTTGCACATGCCTATGCTATGTATTTTAGGTTATACAGAGGTACATGGCATGGTATAATTACCTAAGGTATGATATCTAAACGGTTTAAATTCGTTCGGTTCGCGCATGACGTCACGTTGTGAGTTATTTTTTTAATTTAAATGGCATTTTTCTATAAGGTATAAGTTTATTTCAATTAATTTTCTATTTTTACTGATTTTATGTATGAATAGTATTTATATACTACACAATATTTGCTTAATTTTTTAAATCATGCTTTTTTTCTTTTCATTCTTTGTCTATACCTCTCTACCACATTACTTTAAACTTAAACCATGTTCACTTAGGTTTAAATTTTGTCCAGGTCTAGCTGGACAGTAATATAATTAAGATGGCGCGCAACAAATAATCAAATAATTTTTCTAAATACTACCATTTTACAGAGTGACAAATCAAAACATAATGCAGTATAATCTAAAGTGGACTAAAAGTTTTAATTACCAAGGCAGTTGGACCTGGTTTAACACTTAAACCTTTTTAGTGAGGGGGGGAGGGTAAAGCTTTAAGTTTATAACTCTGTACATACATCTACTGGTTTTACATTTTTTGGTACAATGACATCGTGTACCCTTGTTCTCCCGTTAGAGAATGTGTAGACGACATCTCTTGTCGCAATGAAATTTCTTGGTTTGGGATAGAATTTGCAGTTTTCCTGAACACACCGTTAATTCGCTTCTGCAATAAAATCTGCTTTAAAGCTTCATTATCTATACCAACTTTGTAAAACCCATCCTGTGTGTCTAAAACTACACCAAAATGCTTCTGGGGACACCACGACCCCGATCTATATCCGGAACTCGAATTCTTACAGCATCTCCTACATTGATTGCAAGAAATTTTTTATCGGACAATTTTAACACAAAACCTTGCATCTTTAGACTTTCATATGCATTATTTTCGTTTAATTTTAATCTGTTCATGTTTCTCTTTAATAATGACGTTAATCTGAATATCATCACTGTTGGTAACTTTGGGTCCATTTTTAATTTCTTCCGTGTTTTCGCAAAGTTGAGAGTTAGCAGTTTCAACTACTGCATCATCACGAAAACTTTTGAATATTGTCGTCCTGAAAATTATAACGTAAGTCATCTTTAGCTTTGTAAGAAAAATGCATTCAGTTGTAAGAAAAATGATGATGTCTTTGGGGGAAGCATGAATCACCGAGTCCATTATGACATTAAAAAACTACCCTTTTTTAGCCAAAGGATTCTCCAATTTACTATTAAATTATTGTTTCATGTTTTAATCTAACTTCTATTCGATTCTTTACGAGTTAACTGACACTTAACAACGCAATGCAAAGTATGCCACCTATTTCTAGAAAAGGCCTAGTAATGTCTGTCATTATGCATATCGTCCAATTTAAACCCGAAATATCATTGACGGCAAAATATTTTCGGTCTTAGCCAATCTGAATTGGCCGTTTGGAATAATGCCCGGTCGGTTTTTTGACGAGACTATTAATGCCCTTTTAACGCTACTTTCTACTTTGGTATGCATTTTTTTTGTGGTGCAATAAAGATTATTTTATTTTGTATTTAATTTATAGTGAGCAAAAAAAATATTGCAATAGAAAAAGAGTTTTTTAAGGTCCTTAAGGTTATCTTTGCTTGTACAAATTAAAAATATAATTACCAAAACTACAGCGTGCTTTTTTATCATGTCTACATTTTAAATGAACATAATTTTTTTTATATTTTAACTTATTAATAAAGTAAAATTAAATTTTTCTAATTTTTTTTTTTAGAATTTTTACTAAATAATAGTATTTTCATTTTAATTGTAAATATGCGTTTTTGACGTGCAATAAATATATCATTTACTTACCTAAGCTTTCTTCGTAAATTTAACTGAAAAAATAGAGAAATTTTATTGTAAAGTTTTGGGCAAATTTTGAAATTACTAAATTAAAATTAATCATCCAATCATTAAAATCTGCTAAGTTAAGAATATACCATGTATTTCATTTAAAACATGTATGGACGGTAGGTAATTTTTTTTAATTAGCTTATTTTAATTGTCATCTGGTAGTAATAAAAACTTGACAGGTAAGGTTGCAATTAATTTTTGGTATATATTGATGGGATGATAAGAAAGTTATGCATATTTACAATATGGACAAGGCAGGAGGTAATAAACTTTTTAAAGTCGGAAAGTTAATAAATTAATTAAAAGTCTTGTCAAATGCATGTGTAGGTGTCTTGTTTTATCGTATATAAAAATTGTAAATGTTAAATAAAATAATAAAACATTAAAATACCACATTGAAATATATTTTAGTTGCCTTTTTTTTCAAAATATAGGCAATACATATTTTATCTTAAATTTAACAAGCAAGATTACCCAGTTTACCGTTTTTGTATTTATCTATTTCATTCAGCATATTCTAAAATACACTCACATCTAAAAAATTGTAATCTGGTTTTCTCACAACACTGTATACATGTACTTATATCGAGCAATTTATTTGTGACTTCTCTATCTTGGTGATTTTTTTGAATGAAGAGCTTCCTGTTTGTGTTCGGTTGGTTAAAATATCGTTCATAATCAATTTCACTAAAGTGTTCAAAAAAAGTTTAGCAGTGATGATATTGAAATCGTCAATACGCCGACACAAATGTTTTTATATCCACTGAATTTTTTGTCATTAAGAAAACTGAATAACTTTGCGCCTCTGTCGATTATCAAACTTAAAGCCAGGTACTGCATACCTCTTACTATTTTCTATTATTACTAGAAAAAAATTACAATTTTTTTTTAAAAAATACAGCCAATAATAATGTAAGCAAAGGGGAACTGTTTAAAATTTAATCACAACGTGACGTCATGAGTTTGTATATTAGTTCCGCCTAGCCTGCTCGATATTTTGGTGTATTAATGAGGGAGCGTGCAACCGCCTACGCATCAGATGGCGAGTGCATTAAATTTATTTTACACAAAATTTCCTTCGCTCGAAATCGAGCCGGGGAACTTGAGTGACAAAGACAGTCTCACAGCCGCTGCGTCCCACTCGCCACTGGACGTTTAAAATCTATAGTTGGCTTATTTGAAAGGCTGTACGATCTGAATGGTTTAACTTAAGAGTTAAATGGCGTCGACTTTCTTATCTTAGTTTTGGATAATTCATCCCATGATTTTAACTTCTGGTTTAATCGATTCCTCTTAGTTAAAGTGAAACCGAAAGTTGATCTCATACAACACATTACGATAAAGTAAGACAGTAAAGCCAAACATGTTTGTTCTAAGCTACAAAGTTCAGATCGTACCTCCGAAAGAAATATTATTAAAAAAACAGTTTAAGTTACGTTGGTAGAATATAATACAAATTTTATATGGAAATTAACCGATAATCAATTACGTTTTAAAAATTAAAAAACCAATGTCGTTTTAATCGAATTTATGCGGTACTTTAGATGGTCATTATATACCAGGGATGGCGAACCTAGGCCACGCTACTAGCGATAGCATGCGAAATGAATTAGAGGACACAGAAAAAATCTTTATATTCTTGAAAAAAGTCTCAGGAAAACATATCAAGCAGAACACCAAGGTTTCGGCAGTTATTTATTCATTAATTATGCGTCCGGGCGTACTGCAAAATCTTCAAAATGTATCTTATATTTAGGTCAGTGCCGAATTAATCATTTTTCGGACCCAGACCCGAACATATTACGGGCCCCCCCTTTCTTTTAGTTAGACGACTAAGAGATAAATATAAAAACTACATACGAAATCCCTAGACACGTGCCGCATATACCGTGTGGTTAATCCGGCTTTGATTTAGACGCCATTTTAGTAGATAGTTAAGTTGGAAATTTTTTTTTCCTAAATTTGGTAGACAAAAACATGTAATTAATAGATTGTTAGTAGAATAATATATGGAAGCCAAAATTGCTAGATGTATAAAGACATCAGACCTATGTTTCATACCCCAAGATTCCCAAAAAAAAACCAATGTATGAGTTAGGCCAAAATTAATACAACTTTAACATTTAAGCAAATTATTGTTGCATATTGCAACTTAAAGTTAGTCCTTTAAAACTTTTAAATTATGTATGTATGAGTCGATATTTTGGCTGGAATCCGGACTAAAAACTATAATTCCGTTTTACTCCACATGCATATGCATATTACGATTAATATTTATTATTTTAATTATTAGTAGACCGAAATTATTCCTTAGTGATTAGAAATTTTGAACGCAAAATAGAAAGTGTGTGAAAATATTTTTCCTGCACATCAATTTTTTTTATGATCGGCAGGTGGGCACAATAAGGGTCGCCACCCCTGTTATATACAGCGTAAAACCTTCATTCATAACCAGTAGTGATATAGAAATGATATTATATCGCATAAAAAAATTTATTACGTTAGTTATATAGAAATATCAGATTTTGTGTTTTAAAAGATTTGTCCGATTGTCGATGTTCGCCTGCATAAGATATTTTGGATATTGTTACATAATTACACTTCTATAAATTTCGTAGCGACAGATCATCAAAAGTCATTTCAGATTTGCAAAAGCATTGATGTAAGATTGTATTTGACGTCATTTAGGCTAAGTCATATTTTTAATATATGTATTCTTACATTTCTTAAAGAGTGAAAGTTGTGCTTATTTAAACTATAAAATAACCAATTGTTAACTTGTGATGACAGATTGTATTTTGACGTTTTAAGGGATTATCGAGATCATAAATTGCTTTAACATGACTAGGACAAACCTTAATTTGCATCAAAACTGTTGGAATCGTTATTTTATTGATTTGATAAAGATGTGATAAGTGTATATAATCCATTCCGTTTAGTTAGTTAGATCAAAATGTACATGATATTTATGTTGATAGGCGTTTTATAAAAGGGACCATAAAAGTTTAGTTATATTTTTTATTGTTGATTTTTAGGTATTTTATTTTTAATTTACGTGTACCTAGATTGACAAACGTCATAGAATTTTCATGTTTGGGTTTTAAATTGATAAAATCAGCATAAGTATAGGATTTTTTACATTTTTTTTTAATAGTTAAAGGTATATTTTTCTAATACATAAAATATAAATACGGGAAGTCAAAACAATACAATACACCATTTTGTGTATGGAAGATTGTGAGCAAAATTTACTTGTCAGATTTCCGTTGTCTTTAATGTATTAACAACTTTTTAATCAGAGATGTAATTCTAGTTATTATCAAGTGTAAAAGCTAATTCTAAAACTGCGATACTATATAGGAGAGTCGTATTCAGTAATATAGAAAAGTTAAACTGAAATGTTCATAGGGGAGAGTTAAAAACTCAAAACATCTAAAATTTCGATAATGGATTTGCCAAAGACATTATTTTATTTGACAAATACTGCTTTATTAAAGGTCCTTTTCTGCCAGTGTTGTTATTTTAGCTTCTGATAATTAGTTTCTCCAATATAAGGCTCAAAATGAAGTATTTATAGATTTCTGTTTATTTATGATTAAAGAATATAAAACTGGTCGAACCCAGTAACAGTATTCACTAATAGTACCTATAAACATAATAAATAGTAATGTGCACAAATCGAGAATAAAAAAATATTTATCATACGTACAATCAGTGGAACTAAAAGATAAGAAGAAATATATATATTAGAAACATGACTCCAATAGAATCTTTTTAATTGATTGCTAAATGTTGGCAGGGAATAGAAACCGATATCCAAATCAGTCAAAATCAAAAGTGTATTATATGTTTTACATCAGCGATGTGAAGGTAAGTTTAGGTAATAGTATTGATTGGTTGAATAATTGAAATGTATTTTATTTGTGTTTCTAGAGAATGTTATTGTATGACATTTTCTTAGATTGAGATATAGGCAATTTTGCTGACAGTTATTGCTATTAACGGGATTAAAAAGCCCTAAAATCTGTTTTGATTTTATAGTTTCTTGCTATTTGGCTATTCTAAACTTAAATGTAATTATTTCTTCCTTTGACATGTCATGATTTTATCGTGTATCAAATGCACTATACACTATAATTTTCTATATACTAATCTCCATCTCTAAAGGCTTCGACTCTGTTAATATATTTTATGGAGGTAGCTATCTCTTTCGTTTTATAATACTATATTTGGATAACCAAGGCCTAATCTAATACCAGGACCTACGTTTCATACTTCGGTGTCTTACTTTCTACTTCACTGACTCTACTCTAGAATGTCGTAGCTTTATAACTAGTTTACGTTGGATAACGATATATCGCTGATCGAAAATTTATGAGTAATATAAACTAAAGAGAATGCAAGTCCGATAAGTGAAGCTGACTTTTAATAAATTAACTAAAATTTGACTATTACAATAATTATGGAAATGCATTTAGTAGTAAGGGGTTATATAAAAACATGAAAGTGTTATATACAAGGTGTCTGTTTATATTTTACGCTCCCCTACATCTTGTTGAGAATTTTACCCTAAC
>JAUTXW010003799.1:0-11626 GCA_030620095.1 Kuschelorhynchus macadamiae | reverse complement strand
TTAGAGCTGTTAACTGTGTCGTAATGTTCTATTAGTGGTCACTCGATGGCATTTTTCGCAATTCTTCAAATAATACGGCTTTTCTCAAAACAATCAGAAGGTATGATCTGACTTTTTTGTCATAATTTGATATTTAAGGTTATGAAAGGTAATGAATAGTAAAATATCCTGGTCGGTATTAAAATTAAAAAAGTTGTTGGTGTCACGAAACCGAAACGTCGGATTGAAAAACTAACCTCAACAATTTCTGGAGAAGAGAAAGTGCCAAAAATAAAGTGAAAATTCTTTTCGTCTGTCATTTTAACTAAGCAAAGAATTACAGAATAACTAAAAAAAAACACAAAAAATAACATTTATAGTTTTTCATTTTTAAACAATCAGAAGGTATGATTGACTTTTTTGTCATAATTTGATATTTAAGGTTATGAAAGGTAATGAATAGTAAAATATCCTGGTCGGTATTTAAATTAAAAAAGTTGTTGGTGTTCGCTCGAAACCGAAACGTCAATTAAAAACTAACCTCAACAATTTCTGGAGAAGAGAAAGTGCCAAAAATAAAGTGAAAATTCTTTTCGTCTGTCATTTTAACTAAGCCCAGAGAATTACAAGAATAACTAAAAAAAAACACAAAAAATAACATTTATCGTTTTTTCATTTTTCCATAATTGTTGGACAAAATTCGTATTATTTGAAGAATTACGAAAAAACGTCATCTGAGATGACAGCTAATAGAATCATTACGGCACAGTTAATAATTCTAAGTCAAGAGCAACTTGATGCTCCTTTCTATAGCCAAGTTCAATGTAATCATTTATCCACAAAACAGAGAGATGAACGTTTGAAAGAAAAAGTTTAACCTTCCCACACCACTTTATTATTGAAAATAGAAAAAATATTAAAAATAGCATAAAGTTATATAATTGCCAGAAGAAAACAATGCTTATATTTTCGGCAAACCTTAATTAGGAAAATTCAAGGGAAAACCGGCATTTCCATTTTTGAGTTGCTGTTACTCTATATATATATATATATATATATATATATATATATATATATATATGCCATTGGACAAAGGGCCCTAACAAACCTTCGAAAAAATAAAGACATCACAATCCTTCCAGCAGATAAAGGAAATGCAACCGTAGTTATGAATACCCAAAACTATATACAAAAAATGCAGGATATCCTACAAGACAATTGTTACAAGACCTGTGCCAAGGGAAACCATTACGTACCTAGAAAAAACAACTAAAAATAACATAAAAAGTTCACCAATAAACCCCGAAATACAATAAAATTTCATACCACGGAAAAAATCGAGCAATGTCCCTGGTTACTTGAAAGTCCAGGAAACCAGGGGGCGCCCATCAGACCTATTGTTAATGCTGTTAATTCGCCACTATAAAATATCTTGCTGAAACGTATGCAACCAGTTGTCGAAAAAGCCGATTCATTTGTAAAAGACTGGAAACATTTTACTCGAATTATAAAAGACATCGTTCTTGAGAAAAACGATATCACAGCAAACCTAGACGTCAAGTCGTTGTATCCCGGTATTTTTCCATCGACGAAGCATTAGACAGGATTGCTAGGAGCTAGGATTTCCAGGCACCAGTGGCGCAACTAGACATAGACTTTTGGGGGGGCTCAAGTCCTGACACTTAGAAGACAATATTGATTATAGGATAAAACCAATTTTAACCATTTTTTCGTACGGCTATGATTTAATTCTAAACTCCCGATATTGTCTAAGTTTTTATGTTTCGGCTATATATGATTTGATTAATATCTATGACAGCTGTCAAAAAACATATATTTTTTTAATAAATTACGACACTTAAAGTTACATAGAATGATGAAACTCGTATATAAAAATTTTAGGGAGTTTAAAGTTATCACTTCTCCTGTATAACATAAGTTTTACTCGACCTGTTAACAGGAAACCTGCCAAAGTGCCTCCTCCTTTTTGGTCTCCCTGTATACCAGCCCAAGTAGCACAGATGATCAAATATGGGCTAAAATGCTGTGATATTTGCTAATATCTCTGGCTAATTAGCTAAAATTTCTAGCCAAAATAACAGTTTTATTACAGTATAAAGGGGTAAAAATGGCTAATTGGCAATTATACTACCCACTCTTTTGATTTTTATGGTTGGGTTTATTAGCTACTTTTTTTAAATAATTTCTCATTTTTTGCCTTTTCTTCATTTATTTGATAAATTATCAATTATTGTTTCAAATTATGTAGAAATCGTATTAACAGAGCCAATCAGTGTAAGAATTTATGGGCCAAGAGAAAATGCAAACAACAATTGGTTCGGTTTCTTAGAAATACGTACACTATGACTTATTGTGTAAAATATTCATTTGACGGTTGGTGGGGACAAAAAGCACTTGGGTAGGAACTTTTACTGTTAAAGAATCTAAGATAGGTATGTAAAACACGCGCCCGTTCTTGAAACTAAACATTTCGTTTTCTACACTTTTTTTTGGAGATGTAATTTACTAAGAAAATTCATTAAAGAGTCCCTAACGTAAAAAGAACGTCATTAAAATAAGTTTTTATTGGTAGAAAGAATATGTTGTTTAAAGTGATCAAGTAATGGCTGCTAGGACGGATTATAAAAAGCTAAGATTATTTTTAGCAAATATTTCTTGAAATTGGCCACCTTGTAAGCAAATAATTATCAAATGGGAATAATTTTCAAATGTAGCAACATTTATTAAAACTTTGCCAATAAAAATGCCTACATGGTTTGTTTTTTAGTACTCGCTAAAAAATGGCTAATTTAAGATCCTGGAGCCAGCTTATAAAAATTAAACGACGATTACCTTAAGTCGGCGTTTTTCTATAATATGTGGCGAAATATTTATTCTATTTTTTTATTAGACGTGTTGTATGGCATATAATTTATATTTCGTTTTTCTAAATAAATCTTCAGTTTGGTTAAGTATAGTTTTATAGATTATAAACGTATATTTGAAAATGTGGCATTTTTTGGCAATATTAAAGCAAAAAAACGCGAAATAAAACGCGAAATAAAACTAGAAAAAATATGATAATAAAAGCCATAGTTTTTCCTCTCAATTTTTGTTGTCTTAAAATATCATAATCTCGCATTCTTATGTACCTATTATTACTATAATTAAACTTAAATACTTGCTAAAATATGTTGGTTGGCGTTTGGGAAAAATGCCTACTTATTGATTATATTCTGACCTTGGACTTTCTATTGATTAAAAATGCCATCTTCTGGCATTTTAATCAGCTATGCTTACTATAATTTAACTTCAATATTTACTAGAATATATCTGGTTATATTGTGGCAACAAAATTGACAGATATTTCTCTTTTGGCCGTCCAATATTACCAAAAAAAAGCTGGAGGTTTAATTACCCTATAAAGATATTTTTTGGCCAAGTAATTATGCTATAGCCTATCTACAATAAAAACTGCTACTTTTGGAGCCAAAAAATCTAATTGGAAGCGAGCTTTCATGGCTAGAAAACAAACCAAGAATCATTTGCCAAAATTTGACAAATCTCTGGTTTTTAAGCGTTTTATGGATAACTGTTAGGCACAAAAGCTTATCAGCTAATTTGTGCTACTTGGGAGACAAACATGGTTTTGATACAAAAAATTAAATAACAGAAGTTTTTTGGAACATCACCTCAATTTTATCTTAAATATGTATAGTCGAGAAAGATTAAGTATCTACATCAATGACTTCCGTGATTTTTCAATGTTAGAACGTTTACCCCACCTATTTCCGTTTTCAGTTTGACTATTATCGGTTTTGCGTAATCGAAATATGATTTTTTTTACTCTTTTAAACCCCTTAAAAATTATCGCTTAAACTTTTCACTATTTCTCAAATTTTTATGATACATAACTTCAAAATAAGCGCGCCCTTACGTTTCGTAAGCCCTGATAGTGTCCAATTAAACTGGTCAAAAGTATAAAAGATACAAATTAGAAAAAAACCTGTTTATTTGTTAACTAAAAAACGGAAGATGCAAGAGAAAAATAAACTATGCTACGGATGAATACCTTTTCATCCATTTTTACAAACAAAATGGAGTTTAAATGTTTTGGTTGGCCCTCGCCAATCGCCTGGCAGGGGAGCTCCCCTAGCCCCCCTAGTTGCGCCACTGCCAGACACATCTAATACAACTCTCGGAGCATTGCCTTAAAAATACTTATTTTATTTAACGGTTAAATGTATAAACAAATAGATTGTGCTCCAATGGGGTCCTTGCTATCACGAGTAGTCGCGAATTTATTTATGATATACTTCAAGAAAGAAGCTGTTGAAAAAGCAAGTTTAAGCCCAAATTATGGATTCGTTATGTGCACTCACGTAAATTCAATGCATTCCAGAATACAATTTACTCTAGAGTTCGAGGAAAACAACAACAAAATTGAATAACGAACATTTCGAAAGATATTTAAATGCAAGATCACATCGTCACCCAGCACAAATTCAAGCTGTGGCCAATATCCCTAATATATTTCGCTACCGTTTACCCAAAATCACATTTGGCATTTTGGAAGGTTTGTGTCTCGTGTCGGAATGGAGACTAGAGTGTTAGTGACTGTGAACCTTCCCTTTATATCCCCATCTTGGGCCGTAGGTTTATAACTCCTTGTTTTTCAATTTCTATAACTTGTCAGATTATTCTGGTTTTACAGTGCTCTGTATTAGCGATCTGCTTACACCCTTTCAAATTTATTTTATGACCTGTTTCCTGGAGATGCAACAGCGCCGTGGTATTTTGTTTATTTCTGATACTAAATGTATGCTCTTCTCTCTTGCTGATATTCCCCTGTTAGTTTATCCAACGTACAGCTTTCACAGTTTTGATATGGAATGCTATATAATCCGTGATTTTCTAGTTTGATCTCGTTTGTTGGTTTTCCAAGTAGTACAAGGTTGTTTGCCTCTTATGTTTTGTTTGCAGGTTGTGTTTTCTATGAATTATTTCAATTATGTCTGTGATGCATTTTAAATATGTTGAGACTACTTGTAGCCTTCCAGTCAGTGGCGGCTCGTGGATTTATTTAATAACGGGTGAAGCGCAGCGTAGCTAGATGCACAGGTCCGCAGGCGAAAATGGCTATTTTTTTACCTTTTTATGATGTTAATTATCTATAGCTTGAGAGTGTTTTTTAATACTTAGGGGAAATAATATGAATTTATAAGATTTTAAATATAATTTAATAATATATACACGACATGATGCAAAACTGCTTCCGCCTCCTATGATCCGAACGCACTAATTTACATTAATTCTATAACAAGCGCCTACAGCCTACAGCAGCAGTTTTATGCCACTCCATAACAATAGCCATAAACAAATCTAAGCGCGAAAGCCGGCGTGCGGGAGGAGTCTGAGGCGGAATTTGTTAACTGCTGATTGTGATTCCTCAACGATCTTATGAAAAGGTGTTCAGCGCGTTACGTTTTTAAGTCATTATTATTTTTTGAGCATATAACGCACTAGTTTTGATAGAAAATAATGCTATAATTAAGTAAATAATGTGAATTTATATAACACATACTACATTTTTAAAATAGAAATGTAGATTATAAAATACTTAATATTTTAAAAATATTTTTATTTTTAAGTAAATTTATTGGAAAATTTAGGCGAGCCGCCACTGCTTCCGGTTCATAATTTTTGGTGCTCGTTCCGAACTAAATGAAAAACAAATTACCAAAACCAACACATATCGACAGACATTTAAACGCAAGATCACATCTTCATCCAGTACAAATTCAAGCTGTCGTCAATACCCATGCGATTAACAAATACACAAATAAAACAAAAAGAACCTAATATATTACGGTGCTTTAAAGAAAAATGGATACACAAATCGCATTATAGATAAAGCTATTAATAAACAACAAATAATCTTCCCATATGTAATAGGTACGCAATACAGAATTAGAAGAATTCTTGGAAAACACAACATACAAACAACGCATAAGCCAAAAAACAACCATAGGTAAACTACCTGGAACGCAAAAAGATTAATCAAAGTGGAAAACTAAGAAGCCTATGACATTCCATGCCAGAACTATGAAAAATTATATGTTGAGCAATGGGCGAATATCAGCAAATGTAGAAGGGCATAAACTCAGTATAAAAAATAAACAAACTACTTTTGCCTGTTCCTACATCATCAGGAAACGGGCCACAAAATATATTTCAAATAAGGAAATGGCCAATAAGGAACACTATACGACCATAATAATGCGAGAAGTCATAGAAACTGAGAAACAAGGTGATTTTAATAAAAGGTTCGAATCATTAAAATAACAAAATGGAAGACTATCGTCGGTAAACCTTAAACCACAAAAAGAAATGAAGCGGAATTAGTTCAACAATATCAACATTTGGAAAATGTAAATAATGGCGAACAACCTCCCAGATATAACTTTCAGCGCCGGGTGGTGGTGTGAAAGAAAGTTGCATAGCCATTAAATTTCAGTCTACATTCGAAGGCAAATCACAAAGCTTCGAAAATGCCAAAAGTGAATTTGGCGAAACGTCAGTAGAACTATTTTTATCAGAAACGAGAGTAGTGAACAGATATTTCTAAAACAATCTAGTAGAATATTTTAAGCTTATAAAAGGCATACTTATTTCCCAACACCAGTATTTTTATAGCACGTATTTCATCATTTGTTTTCTCAGGGACCAAGTATGCCTGCGGTCTCTTCGCTGGTCAGCACCTGGTTTCCCCCTGATGAACGTTCTATGTGGGGAGGAATATCCTATGCAGGAACGAACTTGGGAACTATCATGAGCAACATTGTCAGTGGGATACTAATCCGTGTATATGATGGCTGGCCTATTGCATTCTATTTCTGGAGTGCATATTCTGGCTTTTACTTACTGTTAGTGGTCATATTTGTATACTCCTTTCCATCTACGCATCCCTTTATTTCCGAGGAGGAACGCGAATATATAAAAACGACGACAGGTAAGTTAAAAACTAAATTTATGGTCTTGAAAATTTATTATTCAATGATTATTCAATAATTTAAACATTTCAAATGAAAATTTGGTAAGCTATAAAGGAGCAGGCACTAATTACATTGAAAAATGGTTTCGATCCAACTTTCTGACTTTTTTACGTGTCCCTTTAACTTGTTTTTACAAACGGGTAATTTTTTTGTACAGAGAAATAACACAAACACAAAGGGATTGCTTTACTGTAAATATACTGTACAAAATAGTAATTTCAAAACAATGAAATTCGTTCTGTAGATTGTCTATACAGAGTGTTGATTTTTTGTAGGGCTATCTGTGGCTTTGTGTCACAATGTATATATACACGGTGGGCAAAAAAAATGTAATTTTTAAGTTTTTAGTAACATTTTTATTTATTATCATTTAATAAAACTTTTGAGATATATTATAGAAAGACATATTCAAAATGAATGAGATTCTATATTTTTATTGTACAGGGCGGGCACTGTAAAAGATGAGTTTCGTTTATAACGCTTAATATAATAATAATAATAATAATGTTTTGGACCTCCCCCTCTTACGTCTTTTGACATTGAGAGGGCCCCGCCCTTGATCTTGGGGTTTGACGTTGAACTCTTGGAAGGTCAATTTGTGTGACCTTGAGATGTGGTTGACGGGTGCGAGATGCGGGTTTGACCTTGAAGTTTTGAAGGTCCAGTTGTTTGACCTTGAGTTGTTGACCGATGGGGGGGGGGGGGTGTTTGTTTTTAAGTGACGCGTTTGCTATGTAGATGGGTAGGGGGTGTTTGACCTTGAAGGTTGTCTCTATGAAAAGGCATGGTTAGTATCGAAAACCACATATATGCGAATCATTTACAGTGAGAACTCAATAGAAATATTGTGTGGTGTATTCTGAAAGTGCTTTAGGTTATACTATATTCGCTTTTTGTGTTTCAAATACATTAATACATTTTTTTAATAATGAGTATCCTCAAGCAAACATTTGTTGAAATTAATAAAATACATAACATCATTGACGGTGGGAAAAGTATATATTATTATAAAAATGAAGTCAATAACAAGGCGTTTTGGGAAAAAACATTCTATGATAAAACACATAATCAAACTTTTCAATCATTTTTACCAAAACACTTTATTGAAGCTCTTCCATTGGACACAGTCGAGAATATGAATAAGTCAGAGGATAAGTTCTCGGTATTGTCGCATTTGTCCTAATGTTCATCTGTCCTACCACCCTAATGGAGCTTTGTCTGACAAGAATAGAAGATGAGATAGATTTATGGACAATCAAATGCGCTGACGTGCAGAATATAGATAATGTGGGGAATTTTTTTTATCAATATAAACATGACCTACCTAATTAGTAATTACTAATTACTGATCATATTTATTGCTACAATTATTGATTGTGTATTTCTTAAGAATATTTGCTTTATTTTAGATTATTTTTGTACAACATATTCTCAAAAAAGTGGAATTATACTAATTTTTATTTGTGTAGGCATAATAGGTATCGTGGACCTAAACTGAAAATGGATCGATATCATAACTTGCTTTTCAGGGGTATCCTACACCATTTTTTTTGTAATCGTTATTTTATATTTAAATTAATTATTAATTAAATTGTTCTTCAGTTTTTAAGATTCGTGATAAACATCCATGCCTTGTTTTTATTTTTAATCTCCCAAGTGCAATCTGGCCTAATAACTCTAAAGAACTAGTAGACAGCAGAGTAATGTTGCGAGGATTACCCAGGTCCCAGCTTGAAGTGTATTTCATTTTTACAGTTTTCCAATGTACTCCTGATGAATAACATTGAATTTGGTTTGCCGCCTTTCAGCGTCTAAGGATGAAGAAGTTGTAAGAATCTTCCAGGAATAATTTCCCATCCCGAATGACCCTTTTTGTGAGCTGCGGAAAGCGGAAGAAACTTTGGAAAATAATTGGAAAATACAACAATAATGCCAGTATAATGGTCCCAACAATACTGATTCTTCAATACATCGATGTCGCATTTTATGTATTTGGTAATTTATCCCACACAAGTGGGATTTCATTTGGTGAACAAGCAATCGTTACCTCATTGGGCATTTTTAAGTCATTTTTAATAAACCGCTGGAACGATAATAGGCTTTTAATGATGAGACCATCTTTTTATAGTCATCTAGATCCATTTGGGGGTATAGCGACATATTGTTTTTTTTACGACTGAGAGAGAAACTTTAAGCATAGATGTCCACACCAGACAGTTCCAAATTTCTGCTGTCGATCATATGTATAGTAAATTTCTTTTGCTGCTTCCTGACCGATTCGCAGATATCGAATCAATTCAATTGGTGGCAGTAAATTACCGAAGCTGTCGTAGTATGTAACTTCTGAATTATTTTTCCGATATGCTACCCAATTCGCTTATTGTCCAAATTAATAATAACAGATTTGTAAAGTCTGAGACCACGTCGAAGAAATAAATCTCTCATATATACACTTTTAAAATATAACACTTATAACTCTAATGCATGCATACCTTTCTAAATCAATATTCGATAGTGGCCTTCGACGAAGGATTTCAATTTTGTTTTTTAGTGTTTTATAAAAAGTTCTAAACTTGCCCTATATGGTTTCAAATACATTCCACCTCCTTTCGAATTTAGACGTATCTCGCCACTAGTTTGTTCGATATAAAATGCTTTTTTTTGCAAAAATGCGTATCGTAAAGCTGAAACATAGCTAGAAATTGTTGCAAAGGTTGGATCTGAATATGGAGAATGTGGAACTACGACACGGTCCTTTGTTACCTTTATCAATTCGCAGATTGCTGATATGACCTTCTAATCGTGGAAAAACTAATGTCATGATTGCTTTGCTTACTCACTCTTTAGAATTGTGCTTTGAAAATGTTTACATATATTTAAAGTCACTGTATCAACCCAAATACGAATATCTCAGAAAAATTTTCACACCAATCAACGATCTTGGTTATTACACTTTTAACGATACAACATATATGTGAAACCAACCGATGTCAAGCCAAATCCATTTTCATATTTCATGACGTAATGTGTGAAAAATGGGTTGTTATATGATTATATTTTAGTATGGGACGGCATAAAAACGTGGATGGTATTTACCTAGCGCAAATTTATTCCCGAGTCCCCGAGGAATTAGAACGTGATAACGCCAAAATAATTATAATGTTCAAACAAGATGAAATGATCTTACGACATATTTTTTCTGATCAGGTATCACCAGATGTACCTTTCACACAATTTCAAGAAAAGTGTGCTAACTGTTGGAATAACAAGTATGGATTTCTAGTTATTTATAAAGACAGTGATTTAAATTCGGGAAGATGCCGCAAGTCCGCAATGATTTCGATAACTATATACACAAAGTAAGATCCGTGAATGCTCATTTCACAGTTGCCTGAAATTCTAGTAACATCACCTTCACGATAAATGATATTGATCTGATACATCAACTGACCGAGGTTACAGATGCCGTTCGAAAAAAGTTTAAAAAAGTTAGAGCTGCTCATGCACAAGACAAATTTGAATCGGAAAAAATTTATGAGCCGATTACTAAACCTTTGACTTTTATATCCTACTTTCCGGTAAAGTGGCACTATGACACCAAACTAAGAATATTGCAAAATTTGTAGGGAATGCGGAAATTTACGACTTAATATTCCTAAAAAATCCGCCGGTATTAGAACATATAGAAAAGATGACTCCAGAAGTGGTTGAAACCTATAAAAATATGTTACAGTTGACAAAGGCTATGACGAGAAACGGGGATTACAAGAAACCGGGTGGAAAAAATATGTGCAGACTATTAAACCGTTAATGACATGAAATCGATTGGGCAGCGAGACCATTACCATTAAAAAAGCGTGTTTTATTCAGAACGTGAGTTGTATGTCAATTATAATAGGGATGCGAGAAAAAAATTTCCCAGAAGACATACTATCATTAAAGGGTACGATGACTTGTAACAAATAGATTTGATCGAAACGCAACAATATGCAAATGAAAATGATGGTTACAGTTATATCATAGTGTGCATAAATTGCTACTCCAAATTTGTCTATACTAGGGTAATTAGAAAAAAGACTGGGTTGAAGTCACTAAAGCAATGAAAGACATTATTTAAGAAGTTGGATATACACTAACAAATCTGCAAGCAAAATCAGAATGCTAGGCAAAAAAGTCATTATGTTAAATTCAGAATCTAAAGAGCGGACATAATGAAATATATTTCGTGGGATAATGTAGGGGAAAACGATTCACAAATCAATATAGCCCCAGTTTGTCGATGATTACTCATATACGAAGATAATGAAGAACGACGATTTTAGTGAAAAAGCCTAGTTTATAATTCTTTAAGCACCTATTTAAATAACACAAGTTTGAAATTAATTATGTGTTTATTTTAACCTTAACGAGATACATATTTCTGATGACAATATCTGGTTCATCATTTAATCTGAAAATCCTAACCATTTTACAAATAATTGATTAATATTATTCTTCTTGCAGCGCGAAGTACTTTTTTCGCTAAATTAACATTCAGACTATTTGTTTTTTTTGCAGCTCAGCTTCATAAAAACATTCTTTAATAGGCTGAT
>JAUTXW010003798.1:7500-11678 GCA_030620095.1 Kuschelorhynchus macadamiae | reverse complement strand
TACCGGCTTCTGGATCGGCAGCTTCGAAACAAGGTTCAGGCAACAAAAGAAATCTCCAAGAAAAAAAAATCGTTTATGCAATAATTCTAAAATATTAATTCCTATTTCCGAACAAGATAGGCTATTGTTTTTATAATAAAATAGTTATTAGGTTAGGTACCGAAAAAAAAATAGTGAAATTTTAGACGTAGTTTTAGGAAAGAAAATTCAAAAAATATTCAAACAGAAAATCGCATTTTATAGTATCCAGGCATATATAATAAACTGTGAAGCATATAACAGTGACCGAGCAACCTATGTTATATAAAAAAAAAACAAGTTACACTCGTATCGTCGATATTGAAATTTCTTTTACTTTCAATTCGTGGTCCTAAAAAGGACCGTTTTTTTTTTTATCGTAAAATTGAGACCATGTCACGACTTTGTTCTTATTTGGTTTTGCTGTCGGTCTTTTTGGGCAAGAGAACAGCCTGGATGTTTGGTAAAACTCCACCTTGGGCTATGGTAACACCAGATAGGAGCTTGTTTAGTTCTTCGTCGTTTCTGATGGCCAATTGCAAATGTCTGGGGATAATACGTGTCTTTTTGTTGTCTCTTGCAGCATTGCCAGCCAATTCTAAAACTTCGGCAGCCAAATATTCCATTACAGCTGCTAAATATACAGGAGCACCGGCACCTACTCTTTCTGCATAGTTTCCTTTACGAAGCAAACGATGAATACGCCCAACGGGAAACTGAAGACCGGCACGACTTGAACGGGACTTCGCTTTACCTTTAACTTTGCCACCTTTACCTCTTCCAGACATGGCTATTCTATTTTTATGACTGGTCTGTTTGAAAATAAAGCGAACGTTATACTCGGAAGCACTACGAACAATGATACGGTTTTTAAATTCGAAACTAATATATATTAGAGTCGAGAACCAATCAGAAAGCTTTGTTCACTTAACGTGCAGGGGGCGGGGCTTGTTAAGGGACTTGCTCGCCAGATAAATTAACTCGAATAATAGCTGCGCGGCGTTATTTATATTTCGATCGTTGACGTGAACGTTCCATATATATATATTTTTCGTGTTTAACTCATCATGCCACCGAAGACCAGCGGCAAAGCAGCCAAAAAGGCCGGAAAAGCCCAGAAAAACATTTCCAAAAGCGACAAGAAAAAGAAGCGCAAGAGGAAAGAGAGCTACGCAATTTACATCTACAAAGTTTTAAAGCAAGTACACCCAGATACTGGAATTTCCAGCAAAGCTATGTCAATTATGAACTCATTTGTCAACGATATTTTTGAGAGAATCGCCGCTGAAGCATCTCGTTTAGCTCATTACAATAAGAGATCTACAATAACTAGCAGGGAAATTCAGACTGCTGTTCGTCTTTTATTACCAGGAGAATTGGCGAAGCACGCAGTGAGTGAGGGCACCAAAGCCGTTACAAAATATACTAGCTCCAAATAAATCTTCTCTAAAGTAGAAAAATAAGATAAAAAAAACGGTCCTTTTCAGGACCACCAATTATATATAGAAGAAATCTTTGTTAATGATGTAATTTCGTTTTGAATTTGAAAATTTGCATCTAAAATGTTTTCTAGCAAGGAATAAATAAATTCGTAGAGCATTGTGTTGTGCATGTAGAAAAACAAACATGTTCTAATACTATTAGATAAACTTTTTCTCATGAAAAATGTTAAGTATGTAGCATATTTTACGAATTAAATCTATTTTAACGGGTACTTCTTTGCCGAGTAAAAAAAATAATAATTGTGTTTGTAACTATTAAAAACTAATTGTATTTCGTTCTGAAAAGCAGGACCGATGAAAATATATTGAGTTTTATTTACTTTCGGTGCCTGAAAATACTTTACTTTAAAAAAAAAACGGCTCTTTTCAGAGCCACGAAATGAAAAAGAAGGATAAATTGTTTAGTTACCGCTAAATATAATATTTATTGTACCTCTTGTTTCGAAATATTTATCTAATAATTGGTACAGAAGCATTCGCTTTCTAAGTGTGGTATAAGAATAACCATTCAACTAATGCACAAAAGCGTTCAATAGACAGCTATCATCATTAATCTATAAGGCAGTCTGCTAAAACAATATATTTCTACACCAACAGAATTAATCAGTATCAGGCGGTATGGTGCAGAAAAAAAATAAAAGTTGTTTTAATAATTATTGTTGTGTTATTTATTTCTCCATTAGTTAGTAAGCATTATATATACCATTCTACGATATACGTTTATTTGCAGTTAACGATTTTTTTTTTTTTAATTTTTGGTTCTAAAAAGAACCGTTTTTTAGTAGATATCTAGTGGATAATTTAAGCACGTTCTCCCCTAATTCTTCTAGCCAATTGAATATCTTTCGGCATTATGGTTACACGTTTAGCGTGAATAGCGCAAAGGTTTGTGTCCTCAAAAAGTCCAACCAAATAAGCCTCACTAGCTTCTTGAAGGGCCATTACTGCTGAACTCTGGAAACGCAAATCGGTTTTGAAATCCTGTGCGATTTCACGAACTAATCGCTGAAAGGGCAATTTCCTGATCAACAGTTCAGTACTTTTTTGATAACGGCGAATTTCACGAAGAGCTACAGTTCCAGGTCTATAACGATGTGGTTTTTTTACTCCTCCAGTGGCTGGTGCACTTTTACGTGCTGCTTTGGTCGCCAATTGCTTCCTTGGTGCCTTCCCTCCTGTAGATTTACGCGCGGTTTGCTTTGTACGGGCCATATTAAGAAAACAAAACACAAATTAATTAACACGAGCAGTTCAAAGTTATTTGCGAAAATGATAGTTCTATCTACTCGATGCCCAGTTTTGTTAGGTCCCGCCCTCTTGCTATTGGTCCGTAAGAGACACAGGGGGCGGGGCCTAAAAACTTAACAAAACTAGCACCGACTCTAATCCGAGCATCAGTGTTTACGTAAGTTAACTTGAATAACGACAAAATGACCGGTAGAGGCAAAGGAGGCAAAGGTCTGGGAAAAGGTGGCGCCAAACGTCATCGCAAAGTTCTTCGTGACAATATCCAAGGAATTACTAAACCAGCAATCAGAAGATTGGCCAGACGGGGAGGAGTTAAGCGTATCTCCGGTTTGATTTATGAAGAAACTCGAGGTGTGTTAAAAGTGTTTTTGGAAAACGTAATCAGAGACGCAGTAACTTACACTGAACACGCAAAGAGGAAAACCGTCACCGCCATGGATGTCGTCTATGCTTTAAAACGTCAAGGACGTACTTTGTATGGTTTTGGAGGTTAAAGAATTTGGAACTAAGGAATAAGAATACTCACTCACAAAAAAAAAACGGTTCTTCTGAGAACCACAAATATTTTTTGAAAGATTTACCGTTACGACAATGAATAATAATATATTTATTCTGTTTTGTTAGTTTTTGATTACTTCCAATTTTTCCAACCAACTTGTATATTGAGCATTATGAATAAAAGTTAAATAAATAGTTTTTTTTTTCTAAAATGTACTAGCAAATACATAACTTTTAATGAATAAAATTTGTAGTGATTGGTTGACCTACGTAGCGGTTGCTTCTTACTCAAAAAAATTCTTAAAGTAAAAGATTTTATCAATTATTTTAGCATTTCTTCAGACTCGTACTAAAAAAGTAGAAATTGCTTGTTCTACATAAGTCATCGTTTAAAAATCTTCAAGTTTACTCTGCTCCATGCTTACACTTGTTTCGAGCAGTTCTAATATGGTATTCGTCGTGTTTGCATGTCTTAAAAATTGCGCAATTTCTTGAAATTCACAAAGAACGAAAATTTTAAAAAGCGTCACGAGTGCCTTGAGACGTATTTTCTGAAAACTAGTGGAGAAAAGTATAGATTGTCAGTGGCCAGACAAGTGCAGTGCATGATTACAGAATTTTAAAAAATATGTATTATTAGGGGATGACGGCTACGCTACAGCACCATAGCTTATGATATAGAAATCCAGCGACATCTGCTCAAAATAGTATTATAATATTTTTTGCAAAGAGCTTGTAATATAAAGTGCAAAGTAGTAAAATAGAAAAATTGTTATGTTGTTCTGCGTAATATTGCAAAATGGCTAGATGTCAATTTCAATGTAGAAGTATATAAAATTATAAAAGCAAAACAAATTCCACAAATTTCCAATTGGCGAGACAAAAAAAAACGAACATAAATTACAACGCAAA